>JAHPZR010007310.1:0-13624 GCA_019787425.1 Platygyra sinensis | reverse complement strand
GTCTCTCTAAAAACCGACCACTGATTTTACTTCGAAAATTCGATTTTTCTCATAAGCTGGGATTTTAAAGCCCTTACCTAGTTAATCACTAAAATGAGTTTCATTTGATTAAAAATTGTAATTGAATTTTCCTAGGCTTAGTTAAAGTTCGGTCCGCTGGACCCAAGTTGCATGCCTGCCGAAACTGGACAAATAGCACATATTGCCGTCGCTCTAAAAAAATTAATATTCGCTCAAAAGTCCCAATTCTTTTTTCTAACTACAGACATATCACAGCAGTTTGTTTAGCCATGTTGCAATTATAATTCAATGTTGTTCCTTCAACGGCTGAAAGCAGATTTTCTACCCGTTAAATCGAGTTTTGAACCATACACGAAAATAGCGCTACTTTGAAGGCGCGTTTTAAAAATGTGGCACCTGTTTGAAACCGCTGAACTACATGAATAGAAAGTATAAATGACACTTAATTCAAAACAATAATATAATTTGTCTGCCCACTAGGTTTTCAAAACTAACGACCGCTTAAAGTTCGGGAAATTTGGAAAATACTTAGTGAGTAACTGCATACTCGCCTTCGTGAAGTGCTCCTATAAATTCACCTAAATCTCTTACCTGGCTGTAAGATCCTTTGTAGCAATCCTTGAATCCTAGGTAGCATTAAAACTGCCAGCTTTTCCTTCCAGCAGTAGGTTTGTATACAAGGTACATTTATACGTTCCTGATCTGTGTCGAGCGTGACAGTCACATACTTCCGTGTTCTTTGTATTGCTGACCATTGTTTTCCTCGAAGTCGGTTTAATCATGTAGAGTCCTCTTAAAAGGTTTGTAGAAGCACTCTTTTGAACAACTCTCGGCACACATACAAGTATAAACAGTAAAGGGTGATCAGGGGATCCACAGAAGGATTCATAAATGTCACGGCCATTTTGTGTTTAAAACGGGTGTTTTCGTTCTCAATCTTCGCGTGAGTATCACAACCTGATTCCCGTGATACAGATTGGGAACTAATTTAGGGTGCCTTTCTTTACGAAAATCCAAGATCCGAAAGAATCCGAAAATGCATTTTGCGTTTCTTTACTAAACAGATCAGTCCTATATCTCTAGGATCATGGTGTGTCAAAGGAACTGAAGTATCCACTCTGGAGGGTAGTACAGCGGGGTCTCTGTCACGGTTAACGAACGGAAAAAAATAGAGGATCACGGATCACTATATAAATATGTCGTTTTTCCGAATCACGGAAATAAGCACGTAAGATAAGAGTGTTTGAAGAAAGCAAATTACTGAAAGGCTTAATCAAGGCTCCATATTGCAAATCGCATACCTAAGTCACCCTCGACAGACGACTCTAACCATTCGACTCAAATATAGTGGTAAAATCAGGAGTATCGGTTTGTACTCCAAGGTCCTCACGAGTCACGCAAAACCTTCAAGTCACAAATCACGAAGAATAATTTCCTAAATTCACGTTTCAAGGAAAATTAAATCAGCTAACCATTCATCACGAGAATACCCTCGTGCGACCCTCACTCCGGGAGTGGATTCTTCGGTTCTTTCAGTGACGCACCATGATCCGAGAGATATACGATTGATTTGTTTGGTAAAGAAACGCAAAATTCATTTTCGGATTCTCTCGGATTACCGATTTTTATTGACCATGAAGTTCTGACCCAGATTCTATTAAAGAAAGCCACCCTAAATTAGTTCCCAATCTGTATCACGGGAATCAGGTTGTGATGCTCACGCGAAGATTGGGAACGAAAACACCCGTTTTAAACACAAAATGGCCGTGACATTTATGAATCCTTCTGTGGATCCCCTGATCACCTTTTACTGTTCATACTTGTATGTGTGCCGAGAGTTGTCCAAAAGAGTGCTTCTACAAACCTTTTAAGAGGACTCTACATGATTAAACCGACTTCGAGGAAAACAATGGTCAGCAATACAAAGAACACGGAAGTATGTGACTGTCATGCTCGACACAGATCAGGAACGTATAAATGTACCTTGTATACAAACCTACTGCTGGAAGGAAAAGCTGGCAGTTTTAATGCTACCTAGGATTCAAGGATTGCTAAAAAGGATCTTAAAGCCAGGTAAGAGATTTAGGTGAATTTATAGGAGCACTTCACGAAGGCGAGTATGCAGTTACTCACTAAGTATTTTCCAAATTTCCCGAACTTTAAGCGGTCGTTAGTTTTGAAAACCTAGTGGGCAGACAAATTATATTAGTGTTTTGAATTAAGTGTTATTTATACTTTCTATCCATGTAGTTCAGCGGTTTCAAACAGGTGCCACATTTTTAAAACGCGCCTTCAAAGTAGCGCTATTTTCGTGTATGGTTCAAAACTCGATTTAACGGGTAGAAAATCTGCTTTCAGCCGTTGAAGGAACCACATTGAATTATAATTGAAACATGGCTAAACAAACTGTTGTGATATATCCATAGTTAAAAAAAAGAATTGGGACTTTTGAGCGAATATCAATTTTTTTAGAGCGACGGCAATATGTGCTATTTGTACAGTTTCGGCAGGCATGCAACTTGGGTCCAGCGGACCGAACTTTAACTAAGCCTAGGAAAATTCAATTACAATTTTTAATCAAATGAAACTCATTTTAGTGATTAACTAGGTAAGGGCTTTAAAATCCCAGCTTATGAGAAAAATCGAATTTTCGAAGTAAAATCAGTGGTCGGTTTTTAGAGAGACAGCCTCTTAAGTCCTCAGCAAATCTAAGGAACACACTGTACCCTTCTTTTCTCAAATCGAATTGCCTTCCCCTACTTAGCCTTTTTTTTTCAGAAATTGTAGCTATTTATTGTATGATATCAACAGACAGAGAGGACCAGTTAGTATACTCAATCAGTTTGTTAAGCGACTCGTTTAATGTCAAGTTCTCTAGAACCGATAAAATGTATGCCTTTTTCTTAAGAATCAGTGCCCAAATGTAGAACGCTATTCCTTGTTCGATTAACTTACTTAATCGTTCGTCCTTTCGTAAAAAAATAAAGGATTTATTACTTAATTTCTTGCGGTCAGAAGATGATTATGTCGAGGTCTCCGGCCGTCTTATTATGTTATTGA
This sequence comes from Platygyra sinensis, assembly GCA_019787425.1. NCBI lineage: Eukaryota > Metazoa > Cnidaria > Anthozoa > Scleractinia > Merulinidae > Platygyra > Platygyra sinensis. The sequence goes on along the minus strand of JAHPZR010007310.1, from coordinate 10,543 downwards.
ATACAGTTGAACCTCGCTATCTCGAAGTCCGAAGGAAACTGAAAAAAAAGTTCGAAATAGCGGGTTTCGAAATAACCGGGGAAGCGTAAAATTCTTAATAAAATACAGTACAGTATGGAGAAAGACACTGATTAAATTAAAATACAGTAATTATATGTACGTCGGACAAATCAGCAGACGCGTTGCATTGAAAAATCTTTAAATGTTCTGTTGTTTTTGTTTTCTTCTAATGCTATTGTCGATCGTGAATGACAACTGACTTGTTTGCCCTCGAATCTCGGCTCCCTCAACGCAAACAAACTGTAGCGTGAGAGAGTCTCGATTGGTTGACGGACTTCACTCTTTGTTGGTTGCTTGGGAGTAGCTTCTTGTGCTCTGTTGTTGACAAGTTCGAAATAACGGGTTGGTTTTAGGTGTAGGAAAAGAACGATGAGTTCGAGATAGAGGGGAATTCGAAATATCCGAGTTCGAAATGACTGAAAACATAAGGGTAAGTCCAAGGGAATTCGATCTTCGTTCGAAATAGCGGGGACTTCGAATTAACCGAGTTCGAAATAGCGGGGTTCGACTGTACTTTAGGTTAGCGTCTTGTCGTAATCTTAATGTACTTGCTCTGTTTTATGTTAGCTCATTCTATTTACTGTGTCTTCAGTGTCTTCAGTGTCTTCAAGCATAGAGGCATTTTGTTTGCGCATGCTCCACAAAAAGTATTTAATGTGAGTAACCGCTGCTATGCGCCTGCTTTGCATGTAACAAAATGGCGATAGTTGCGACAAATTTTTCGGTGATGGAAGTACTCTTTTTCTTTTATCCCTTAGTAACTTGAGTGAAAGCGTAAGAAAATCAACCAAATGGTTTTTTGGAGTCTTATAGAAAGTCCCAACCAAGTCCGTTTCAGAAGATCAAGGCCTATACAACCGCTTCTAGTCTTGTTTTGGAATTGTTAGAAGACGGATCAAGGAATATTTGTGAACTAAAGGATGCGTTGAGGAAGGCCTGTTCAGCACAGACGTCATTAAAAGTTATTTCATCATTCTACAGCTGCCTCAAGTAACTACTGAAATATTCGAGGTTTATCGTGCGCTATAAACGTTTTTTTATATAAATCAATCAATCAATCAATCAATTTTAATTTAAACTCACACAAACATTAACTTTACAGTGTTAGAAAAAGAAAATAGAATACATATAAATATATACAAATTACATATGGAACAAAATAAATAGTAGTAATGAAATCGCTTCAACTACTAACGTAATAATCCTCGACACGGCAATTGTGTCAATCGGAAAAATAAATTTCGCACAAGTTTATTGACATGACCAGCGACGACGATTTAATACCTAAACACTGAAACCTTCAATTTCGCGTTAAGAAAAATCATAATGTAGTAGAACGAGAGAGATGTATTGAAACCCATGGGGAGCTTTGAGAGATGGAAGAAAAATTAAGGATTTCATCAGAGAGCAAGTTAACTGCAATTATTAGTTTCATCTGTGAAAGAATTATATTAAACATTGAATGTGGAGGCTACAGTCAAATTGGCAGTAGTCAAACACTAAACAAACACCTTGAAAAGGAGGTTTCGACAAAGCTATTAAAATTTAATGCCCCATTCTTTTGAAACTAAACCATACCTCAAAAGATGCATCATGTGTTTTGGGTACTGTGGAGAAATAACCCAGTGAAATAACACAGCTTCTTTTTCAGCTGCATCCCCTTAAAGTTCACAAGTTGGGCTTTTTGCCTCTGGACTGAGTTTTGTGCTTCTAGGATTCTCTCCCTTTTTCAGCCTTACCAGTGCAGATTACTATTCCAAATTGAAAATAGAAGGAAATTGCTGGCCAGTTTTACCCTCTCCTCCAACGGGCTAAACTATATCAATTTGCTGTTGATAGTTTCAGCTGCAAACAAAAAAATAATTAAAAACAACAACAACAAAAAGCAAATAAAAATTTTTTGACTTAAGTTTATTCTGCTAAGATAATTGGCATGTGGTCTGATAGGTAAGTTCTTATTACAGGCAAATTACTAAACAACATTTGATTCAGTATTGATTGTTCCACCAGTCAAGTTGCCGGTCTTAAGCTTTGACCGAACAAGGATTTTTCTCTTTGAAAGCCACACACATGGTCTCCAAAGTAGCATTGTTGCAGCCAACTCAGCTGGAAATAATAGCAACTTCATCACAATATCTTGGAAGGATGGTTTATGTAAGACAAGGGGGCTCACTTGAAGGCTAATATGTGGCAGTTTAAGGTCTGAAATAGATAATATAAACAAGATTTCAATAGAAGTCAGAAAAAGTACAGTTGTGGGCTTTATTTAGTACAGTAAACCCCTCCCCATCCTCTTGTCTTCATCTTCACATCCACTGTAAATGTTAAAATAATGAACTTTTCCAGTTCTATTAGAGGGTTGAGTTACTGGAAAGACTTGCTACCAGTGATATTCAACAATATTTTATTTTGTGCTACAGTTAACACTGAAGGTGTATATAGGTAAATTACCTTTATTGCCCTTTCATCGAAAACTTGAAATGAAATTGTTAATCCCATTTACAACATTTTCATTTTGTATGTTTTTATCTGTGAAATGGTGAATAACTATTAATTTTCATTCTTAATATGTTACATTGACCTGATTACACAACCTGGTGTATATTTCTGTCATGCTACAGAGTTATGTTGAGCAATAGCATATTTCATTCACAGGCTAACAGTGTAAGACTAATTAAATGTATGCCAAAGGATGATCATTAATTAGTTCTCACAATTGCGTTTACGTTCCAACATTTAACACTTAATGACTGGTCCCGAGGGGAACAGTGAATTTTGTTTTCCGAGAATCTCAATGTTTCCCGAGACGAAGTCGAGGGAAACATTGAGATTCGAGGGAAACAAAATTCACTTTTCCCCAATGGACCAGTCATTAAGTGATTTGTTATATAGCAAAACAAAACAAAAGCAAATTTTGAAAAACGCGCTGTTACGAGTTCGAATGTTTTTAGTGGAAGGTATAGTTTGTAGTCCAAACAGAACACAGGGATCTTGGAAACACAACAAGATATATTTAATCCACACGAACGCAGTATTTCCACACAGGACTTCTCTACAAGCACACGCTAGGCTTGTAACTACACTTGACTTTGAACACACGGCCTCTTGCCAAATATCCACGTAACCTCTGTTACACTTCACAAACACGACCTCTGTCGATTAAACGCGACCTTCGTCACACTTCAGTAAACACTACTGTAAAACTCCTCGAACACTCCTGGGATAAAAACCATCTAGACACTACCGCGATTTACTTATATACTTTACAGCAAAACGTTCTAGAACTTTCCGGCTATACTAAATAAAGTATCATTACAATATAAACTATTTACAGCAGCAGACGTGAACGACTAAAATAAATTGCTTAGTCACCGTGACAAGGCTAATTAAATATGCACGAAACTTCTAGATCAAATTAGCATACACTCGAATGTTCCAAGTGACGGAAGTCACGCCACAATTTTTCGTAACACGCGCCGAGATTACAGCGACAACATCAGGCCATCTCTGATCACGTGCAACAGCGGTCAACATTTCGCGGGTAACAGTGAACTGTTTCCCGTTTGACGTCATAGTTTTCGCAATGTTGCCCGCTCATGGCATTTGGCGGGAAACAGTTTCATTGTTAGATGTCATGTGACCATGAACTGGCCAATGAATGGGCACGCTGTAGCAGGAAAAACGCCAGCTATATAACAAAAATATTTGTTAACCATACTGTACAGAACATGGAGTTGTTGCAAGAGCTAGTCCATTACAAATCCCCAAACATTGAGAAGAATTGTAAAGAAGACTTAAATCCGCTTCATCAGTCTATTTGTGTTTGTGGTGAAACTCCCAATTTTTTCAATGCCTGCATGTGCAGGAAATAATAGAAACTCTGAAAACAGTTATAACATGTTGTTCTAATTTTGTTTGAACAACTGTCTTTCTCTGAATCTTCAGAGCATGGTACATAACAGCAAAACGAAAATAGTCTTTTGGAAGCTGATTTATACATTTTGTTACATTGTTGCAAAAAAAAATCAGCTCGAAAGGCTGAGCGGGAATTCTTACAAAATAAACGCTGCACGAGAGAAAAGCTCACGTCATTCGGTTCCCAGGTGCCGTTCGAATGCTAAATGTACATGAAACGTGAAAATTTCGACAGAGACGGTACCAGTTTCTCTTCTGAAAATAAGACCACGCATTTTTGTAGGAGAAATAAACTGGATAGAGCAAAAGACAAGTAAACAAGAAATGCAATGAAAGTGCTTTGGGACTTAGGGGCCAGTGAAATAAAGAATTTCAACCAAAGTTTCTACTCAAGTCAGCCCATGGAGACGAAAAAGGCGATTATAAAAATACCTACAGAAACACAGGAAGAAAAATAGCCAAAGTCCCGGTGTATTAAAACGAAACTTTTAAAAAATAGACAACTACATACCCTGCAAAACAGATTTGGAGAACAACAAGACGAAAGACCTTAGTGATCCACGACTCAGAAAAACTACCAAAACATCCCGAACAAAAATTTGCCAAAACCTGTTATAAGAAAATTCTAATCCTGCAAACTGCGCATTTTCTTTTAAAGCCTGAAGTCCCCAGCGGCTGAGGAGAAGAAGAAGAGACAACGTTGCTTGAAGTAATTTAAAGCTTGGGGGCCGCCGGAAATATGTTGAAAATTTACTTCAAAGTTGAAGGAAAATCAGCTCAAATTCAAAATTTTGCTATCATTCTGGATCGCGTATCTGGTGATTTTCTCAATATACAACCCCATGATTCAAAACAATAAAGCTTCAACATCTTTAGACTAACCTTCATTGTTTGTCTTCTCCAGTGAACATCTTGATCTTAGTTAAATCAAATTTCAACTCCACTTCTTTGGGCCTTTATCTCGTTCTGTTCGCACTTTGATCATTAATATATCCTCATCGAAAGTCCCAACAAACACTGTGAATATCCACAGTGTTAGAAGTGTGTGTAAACTTGTTATAATCTTTCATCTCTCTTGACAAGATCTTTCTTGCAACGTAGATCACCCCTTTAAAACCCCGCCACAGAGCGTTCAAAAATAAGAAATGGCGCAGAACTCAAATTGTTATACCTCTCAACTCAAATACGTTCTCCGATTGGAGGAGAACGCGTCACGTGCCGTGGGTTAAATCTCTCTAACTCCCTAGGGCGAATAAAACTCAGTAACTCCCTAGAGAAACAACAACTTGAACTTTAGCCTTGCACGTGATCACGTTGTGCACCTTGAAACCGCGGGAAATTTGTGTACCAGTCGGCCTGATGTTAAAAAGCCTTTGAAGTAGGACAACGTTTCTCATTAGAGACCTCATTCATTATTCAAGAAAAGGGATTTATAGTCGCAAAAACATATCATGCAGATTAACAAAAGGGCAAATACACGTGTCTCCAAGCTTTTGGTTTGGCGCCAAAAATAGGTTGCCCACGTTCGTCAACTCGATCGCCGTCGCCAGGTAGGAAAGTATTTGTGTAATTTACAACAAAATATGCTGTTTCTAATCAAATCAAACTCAAAATGCTCGAGTCAAGCATTAGAAGACGCCAAAGCAATTTTAGTACTGTCTATATTTTTTGTTAGCTGCGAAGAAAAATACTGTTATCGTGATTTTTCGATAGGATAGGTTGGTTTTGAGAGTGCAGCCAGTGTATGCAATGGCGTCAAGCAAATAATTTTTTTCGGAGCTTTTCCTATTTTTGAATCGGGAGGTATAACAAAACACTTAATGACTGCCCCTTTGGGAAACAGTGAGTTTTGTTTCCCCTAAACCTCATTGAGGGTCTCGGGGAAACAAAACTCACTGTTTCCCTTGTGGCCAGTCATTTAGTGCTTATTATTCCATTCATCTGGCGCATGCGCAAACAGAATGCCCATGTGCTGTGTCTCACCATTATTTAGTCCATCTAAAGATAAACCTTGTACTTGTAATATGTCCTCAGTTCTCCCCGCTTCGATTAGTTTATAAGCTATTTGCGGAGGAAAAGTAATGCAATTAGTTATATTTGCAGTTTTGAATAACATTTGTTGTTGTTTTTGTTGTTGTTGTTGTTGTTGTTGGAAATTGTTACCAGCCACCTTAAAGTAATGTGAATTACAATTGTCATCAGCAAGTTATGTATACTGTCTTTTCTCAGTTCCCTGAGAGGAAATCAATTAAAGACAATTCCAAGTGGAGCCTTTTTAAACTTTGCTCCAACTACTGTCAACATGCGATTCGTTTTTTTGCCCGACATGCCCACTTCATCTTCTTTTTATGTCCTGTGAGTATCAGCGATCAGAACACTATAACACTTAAGCGTTACAGGGTCTTTTTCACGATAAAGCAATGAAGTGATCTTGAAAATGCCATTGCACACATTTAATATGACACATCAGAGCTACATAGTGCCTCTTCCTATCGACACATCGTTCATGTTGCAGTTGGTGAAGAGGATGTAAATCGTTTGATATGTGGCGATAGTATACTAATTTAAAATATAGATTGGATCCTGCGCGCGCTCTGATTGGTCAAAAACCTATGTTTTATCAGAGTATAAAACATAGAAGAAGCGTGTTTTATTGTTTTGCGCGCGTAAAATCTATATTTTAAAGCAAATGAAGAAGCCTGAGCCGTGTATTACACTGTGATAAAACACTCCGGTCATTTGAGAACACTCGAGAAATGTAGAAAACAGCGGCTCCTGTTTTCTACATTTCCCTCATGTTCTCAAATGACCATCGTGTTTTATCATAACGTAATACACGGCTTAGGCTTCTTTATTTGTTAATTATAATCCATCAAATCTTTTCAGTCGAGCGAGTTTGGTCTAAACACGTCACTTGACCGAATATCCCCCAGCTAAAACTGGGGGATATCTAAGAATATACCCCAACTTTCAAAACTGCGCGCGTTGCGTAAAAGATTTGAAGGATAATAAACACGATAGTCTCTATTTGGGGTGAAAATTGCTCGGATATTTTTCCTTGGACATTATCTGTTCCTCGAAGCTCACAGTTCGCTTCTCGGAACAGATTATGTCCGCGGACAAATATCCTAGCATATTTTCTTGCCAAATGGAGACTATTGTTTACATATCAAAGGGTGGCTTAAAAACTTGATGATTGACTGTGCGAATACTTGTGATTTTACAAACGCCTTAAGTTATGGTAGCGTACATGGGAAAATTACAATTAATTTTGCTGCTAGAGAGTCGACCTTTTCAATAATATGCTTATTCAATTATGTGTGTTTCTTCCTCAATTTAAGACTTTTCTCAGATAATCCTTTAAAGACAATCAAACCAAGAGCATTCAGATGGGTCAATGTCGACGCTGGAATGCATATGTAAGTTGAGAGGTAATTTCAGCCCTCTGACAAGGGAAAATCTTAATTTGACCGAAAGGTAATCTCCTGTTAATGTCTTACCGTTGCCCAAATTCACAATTAGCCAAACGGAATCCTCGTCTACTGTTCCGTGGTCTTAAGCGATATCGATACAGTGATCTGAATTTGGGTATGAGGCAATATCAAGCTAGTTTCGCCTTAAATACGAACCACAGCTCAGCCATAGTTGCCCGATAAGCCCTCGAAGCGCCCTTTTAAGCACAATTAGGCATAAATTCTACCCTTATTAGTACAATTATACCAGTTTAAAAATGTACGCGCTGCAGTCTGATTGGGTGAGCTACTCGTATACTATCAGCCATAATAGTTCACCAAGAAATTTTCTCCTATTCTTACTGGTTTAAATTGATCACGTGACGCGACAGTTTTCGTCCGCTGAGAGATAAAATGGAGTTTACGAAACCAGGACGGTGACGCCGGAGACAACTTCGATTAAAAAAGATGAATTTATATTTTAGCTTATTTTTTCTACGAAGCTCGCGATACTGTCAAAACTGTCGCAAAACTAAATCCGGAACACAGCGATAAATTTGAAATAAAAATTTAAAAAGTTAGCAGTCAAGGTTCACGTTCCCAAGACAACGCAGAATTTTTCATTTCACGTTGTTGTCTTCCGGAGGACAGAAAATAAATGTACTAAACGTTATAACACACCTGCACAGCCATTGCACTGCTCATTATTTTCTTTTGATTGGTCACGTTCCTGTTGCCTTGGCCTCCCTGATTTCGCGAACTCCCTGCTATTTAAACAATAGAGTTTCTGTCGAGGAGCTATCGTCTGATAGGTGCCCGCGTAAATTTGATGTTGTTCTGTGAGGGCAAATATGCCAGTTTTAAGAACATCAAATTTCCAAGGGGCAACTATCAGACCGATAGTTCCGAGACATTAGCCCTCTATTGTCTTTATTGTTCACCACTGAATTTTCTTCCGCGCACCAGTTCAAAAGTCATAATGAATTATTTTCAACTTTTTAGATGAAAGCCTTTTAAGTCAATTATAAATGTGAAATTAAAAAAAAGAAAACAGATAAAAACCCACTTAATACGATTTCAATTTTTTTTTTCTATAAGCCCGCTTTTTACAGAAAACTTTTCACGATTATTGGACTATTATCCATCCGAGTGTTTTCCGCGGACGAGCACTATATTAAAGTTTATAGTGTTTTTCGTAGATGAACACTATCGCGTCACGTGATCAATGTAAGCCAATAAGAATCGGAGAAAATTTAGTGGTAAACTCTAACAGCCGATAGCGCCTTTTGGAAAAAAAAATACCTGGATGGATAGTACTCATCCGTCACAGCTTTCTGTCTGTCAAAGCTTTCATCTAAAAACTGAGTTGAAAAAAACTCAATATGATATTTGAACTGACGTGCGAAGAAAACTGTCTCAGTGGTGAACAATAAAGATGATAGTGTTTATGTCTCGGAACTGTTGGTCTCAGTATAGTTGCCCCTTGGAAATTTAAAGCATATTTTCTCAAAAACTAGCATATTTGCTTTCTAAGCATCAAATTTTCGCGAGGCAGCTATCAGCTGATGGTTCCCGAACAGAAACATTGTATTGCTTAGTTGAAGTGGCTGGAGGTCGTGTACAAAATCGAGACTTATTTTTTTTGTTTTTCTAAAACTTCGGAGCTCGAGATTTCTACGGTATGGGATGATGGGACCTCATCAACAGCGAATAATTTAATTTTTATTTATTAACACATAGCCATAATATCAATTAGAACTGTTGTCCTTCAGTGTAGCCGGCACTGATTTCCGTTTCGTAAACGGTCGATGCCATTATTTGTAACCAAGCCTTTCAAAATACACGGTGCTATATCTGCTTTAGTTTAGGCCTGGACAAGGTAGAAACTGGTTATAGTTTCTTGATGGAGTTAAAATGCACTCACCAAATGCTTAATTGTTCATATTCACACTAGTTTACTTGCGGTTACCTTTTATTTACTGTTTGGGGCAACTCTATCATTAATATTTAAGAATGCTACGTTTTATAACTAAATTGGGCGGAAATTTGCGGATCAACCTGATAGTGTAGTGGTTTAAGAGGAATGTGAGGAAAAAGACGTTCCGGTTTGGATACTGGGTGGTTCTTTACAAAGCTTCCTTTTTCTTTAATTTAGTAAAGAAAAATTTGTTAAGAGCTTAATATTCTAAATGTCGCGAAAATGGCATCGACCATTTACGAAACGGACAAACGCGTAGCCGTCTCTAACTATCTCTATTTTTTATCTTCGCGACAGATTTTTGCTCCGGACAAAGTTGAAGATATTTAGTTTGCATTCCGTCATCGGTCTCAGTGTCCAAGATTCTCGAATGTGACGTATTGTTATTTTTTTTTTCAAATAAAAATACTATGTATATTGCTATTAGAATTTGGACAATAACGATGGTAACATAATTATATTGACATTCCATTGTTCTTTCCAGAATGATAAAAGACAGAACAATTGCAAAAGTGACGTATTTTCCACAGAAGACGGAATTTACAATACATCTGTCAGTTGTTTTCATTTTGTTGTCGCATACTGTACTATCTAAGCATCCTACCTTTAGTACGTGGATTAGGCTCAAGTGCATGCTTTAAAGATTCAAGTTCATTGAAAGAAAATTTCTTGGATACCTTTTCCTAGCCCTACGTTACCCTCCTAGGTAGAGGCAAGCTCATGCTCCTATCTTGGTAATAGAGGGGCAGTAGTATAGTAGTTGGGGGTATTAGCACTGTTTTCAAAATTTTCCACACAGTTTTCCAAACTGGATTTCTGCGCTAGATTTTCAACCATTAACCAAATCTGATTCAAATTTTAGAAATATAAAATCTGAACCAACACCGAAACCAAATCCATAAACCAACACTGAAACCAAAATCTGAACCAATATAGAAACCAAATCTTTAATCTAAAACTTGAAAATAAATCTATGAAATCAAACGTATAGGAATTAAATATAAGGGTAGGAGTTAGAACCAATACCAAAACCCGGGACATCGGTCTGGTTCCAATTTTAGAATTAGAGTTGGGACCAATACTGGGACTAATACTGGGACCAATATGAGAATTAAGGAATGTGATTAATGTTTGATAT
>JAHPZR010007309.1:0-13909 GCA_019787425.1 Platygyra sinensis | reverse complement strand
GCCCCCTCCCATCCAGGCCCTCTTGCAGCTGTTTTACTTGTCGTTTACTGTCCCCCATGTACTGCATCAGCAAAGGTGTACTCGATTGTTGGACCCCTCTTTCGTTTTGTCCTAAAGACTTCAGAAATCGTTGAGAGCGTTCAGAAACAGGTTAAGTTGTCAAACATGCTTGCGATTCCCTTATTCGACCAGTAACCTCTCTAAAACAGTTTTCAAGGTTAAAACCTGTTTATAATACCGTGTTCCCCCTAGTTTTAATTGGTTAGTCCCTTACTTGTTTTCTCTGGAAACTCAGTTTGTTCAGGGTTTTATACCCGAGTACTCTTCTTTGAGCGGACCTGATCTACAGTTCATCATGAAAGCTCCTGTAATTTATCGGAAGGGGAAAAAGAGGGGATTACATGGCCACCCTAAGGGCTATATTACACTTCCCTAGAGGGACCCTCCTTTCGCGTGCTTCTCGCCACCAGGATTTCACGCGGCCATTTTTTTATCACGGTTTTCTTTCGCGTCACGCACGACGGACTAAGCGAATGGGAACTACTTCGTAGTCTTTAACACCTTCCTACATGAACACAATCACTGCACAACAACAGTAGAGGACTTCGTTTCTCCATATGCGACATTTACATTCCAGCTTTAAAACTGACATGCGGCTACGCGTTGCAATCTGATGTGTCATCCCTTGTTGCAGTGGGTGACTCATAGAATTCCAATCAAACTTCGACTTACAGGTAAGCCTAAGTGAACTCACTGGTGCGTTAGATTATAATCTGAGCGCTCATTAATGAATGCACTGACCTCTTACAACAAGAACAGTTATGTATTCAGTTTTGCACGATGGGCAGTCAGTCAAATCATTAGAGCTTCAACAGATACTATACTCTCACTAATTCGCCTGTATAAAATCTTGCTCTTTTTTACCAGCATTACTCAAGGTGAAAGTAACTAAAATGGGATTAAATTCTGGCGGGAATATAATGTATTCCTAACTGTAATGAATCAACAAACCCAACGAATACAAAAAGTCAGTTGGTCACTACACGCATCGGTAATCAAGTCGTCTAGATTACTACATTGCTATCAGAGAAAAACTAACTTTACCGTCAGCGTGCAGATTACCAGTCTGCAGAACTACGTATAGTTTCTTCTGTTATGGTACATTCTGCTTCGATATTTACCTGCTGGTGAGTCGATAATTATAGGTTGTAAATTAGAAAATCTTGGGTAATAATTATTTGTATCGCTAGACTGAGAAGCCCACTACACTCTGACAGCCGGTTGTGACAAGATCGATCTAAGTACAGTTGTCAATTTACTTCTGCGGTTAAGGCCTAAAATAATCCGTGAGGAAAACTGAGTTTTTTGAAAACGCTCGTCAAACCGGATAAATTTGAAAACGCCGGCTTTTCATTAGCCTGCGTAGCTCGGCGGACGCGGTTTAAGCAATTTGAACGCGAGCGCACAAAGCAGCGGAGCCGTGAGGAACTGCCTGCCTGGATGATCCGTACTTTTTGTTTGACAACCCGATGACAAGTTTTGAGAATCGTATTAACAACAGGTAATCAAAGCGTAGATCGCAATAAGAAACATCCAGCCAACTTGGCTAGAAAAAGTTATTGTGACACTGTGGAGTCCGATCAAAACAAAACTATCCGATGCGGGGTTTCTCGATGGCGGCGAAGGAAGAATCGAGAGAAGTGCAAACGATAATTGTAGAGTTTGTTGTTGCCTGCTCAAGATCGTATTCGAAGAATTTAAACATTTCCATGCAAAATCTTTTTCACGGCCTCTAAGCGTAAAGAATTTCAGAAATCGGAAATTGGTCTAGAAATAGAAAGATCAGACACATCGTCAGACTCATTCATCTACAGTTAATTTCATAGACTTTCTCCAAGCCCGTGTCCTCTAGTCGACTTGCAATTGTGGCAAGTCTAGTGTTTTCAGCGCGCGAACTCATTCATCTACAGTTAAAATAATATACACTCTATAGACCATTTGCATAAATAGCGCCTAAATTTGAGTAACAATACTTTGTACATCCTTAGCCTCACTCACGGCTGGTGTTCCCACAGCATTTCTCGTTCTCTTAAACTTCCACTCGTGTTTCTATTTAAATAATAGAGTGTTTCTTCGAGGAACTATCGGCTGATAGTTGCCCCGCGGAAATTTGATGTTCTTAAAAAAAAAAATATTCGCTTCTCGGGCAAATATGCTAGTTTTAAGAACATCAAATTTCCTAAGGGGCAACTATCACACCGATAGTTCCGAGACATAAACACTCTATTGTTGTTATTGTTCATCACTAACTTTTTAGAACTTCAGATTCCATGCGCTAGGTGCAAAAACCATTGAATCTTTGAACTTTTTGAGCTGGAAGCCGTGAAAGCCAACTGTAAAATTTGAAAAACAAAACAGAAAAATCCTCCTTGAACAATTTCAATTGTTTTTTTTCTACAACCCTGCTTGCCGTATAGAAAAATTTTCACGGACAGCCTGAGGGTGACTACTACCATGCCGTGTATATTCGGTAAGTATTCATGTATCTCCTTATTATAATCTGTTTTGGAACATAGTGGTTTTAGTATTTACCCACAAGTGAATAGTACTTATCGCGCGCGCTGATTGGCTAGCTCGGAGGTGATTAGCCAAGTACTATTCAACTCTGAGCAGCCCAAGAAAAACAAAATGGCTTTTGTCGGTACATTGTCACAAGTAAAGTTTACTCTTATGGCCGCTAGTTATTCCAGCTTGGTGTGGTATATACTAAAACAATTATTCACCTCAGTGTCGGTGAATAGTGGTGGATATTTACCTCCACTTCTGTGAATAATTGTTTAACATAAATATAACATTTTCGAGCCTGGCTACTTAGATCGTCACTTTGCCATCTGGGCAAGTAAACATGGTGGACAGCTATGAATGAATTTTTCATCTATTCGGAAGTCATCACCCTAACTCCAGGATATTTGAAAGGATGGAGAATTTTCAAATTGACTGCTGTCATCCTTGGACCAAAAATCCTTTTAAGAACTCATGTTCAAGGAAGTTAAGAATCGTAAAAGCAGTGGTTAGTTGATTGCCAGCAGGTCGGATCGATTGACTGAAATCTGTTTTTCTTGAAACTAAAGCTACTCATTTTGAGACAATGATGACAACTGTGGATGAAGTCAACAGCGATAAAACAAAGGTACCGGAAGAATTTATTTTTCGTAGTGTTTTGCTTGATTGTTTTAGTGCCGAACTCGATGAGTAAACTGTTCACAATCGATGTAAGCTTAACAATGTAAGCCTCTTATTAAAGATGCATACGTGTATGCAAACGAACAATTGGGTCCCTGTTTTTATGTTTTTAGTCCGTTATTCTCTGTTGTTCAGCTCGGAAATTATACTAAAACAATTATTCGCCTCGGGCTCGGTGAAGATGTCGAATAATCTCCTCGACTTCGTCTCGGGGATTATTCGACAATATTCACCTCGCCATCGGCGAATAATTGTTAATAGGCTAGTTTCGAATTGTGCAGAAACAAAAGAACAGAGTCGAGGTTTAGGGGAATAATTAGCATTTTGTATTGTTCATAACAAAGGAAAATGCAAATTATTCCCCTGAACCTCGACTCTGTTCTTTTGTTTCTGCACAATTCGAAAAACTAGCCTATTATAGTGTATTTATCCCTTATTATTGTGTATTATATGCACTATAATAAGGGATACATGAAGTACTTAGGGTATTTTCCGCTGACGGGCACTGTGGGCTAACAGTGTCTCTCTACAGATAAACATTATCGCGTCACGTGATCAATTTAAACCAATAAGAATCAGAGAAGATTAAATGGTGAGCTATAAAACTCGATAGAAACGAAGTATATGTTTTTCATTTCTTAAATGCGATGCAACGCTATGCAATACAATACAATACATTGTAATGGAATAGAAATTTATTGCGAAATACTCTTAACTATACAAGAGGTGTGACATTGCATGAAAGATAAAATGTCAAAAAGGTATTCTACAGAAAATCAAATTATGAGCAATATTACAATTATGATATATGCGTAACAAGTCTTTCAAAAAACATATGAACACGGATTATGAAATACAATGTAAAATAGAGATATGATGATGATGCTAATGCAGCCATAACATAATATCTACATTTTATCGCTAGTGTTGAACATCTATTATCATACAATCTAAAATAAGGGGTGGCGAATGGTACCCGGAAAATTCAGGATCTCGGAAATTTTTGTTCCTATGTCGAAATCCGCAGGCGTTTTGAATGAGTCTCGAAATCTCGTTTTCCTGTGTTTCTTTGTGTCTCGGATTCTCAAATTTTTGACAGCGAGGTCTCGGAGTCTCGGATTTTTTTGTTTTGTTGGAAAATGGTTTCGATCAAAGCCATGATAAAAATGTTTATTTGATTAAAAAGACTAAAAACGTACGATAGCAGTCTTTCGAATACGTAGGCGCGACTCTTGACTAATCGATCTTATTTTTATTTATCTTAGAATATCGTGTAGCTCGTGCCTCGCCGCAAACAGGTTTCGAAACCTGCTCGGATTTTCGTAAAATGAACTCTCGGGCTAGGTTTTCTTCGTACAAAGTCTCGGGCTCGGATTTTGTTAAAACTTTCAAGTCTCGGTCTCGGATTTTCAAACAAGGGTCTCGGCGTCTCGGCGAGTCTCGGATTTTACCATTCGCCACCCCTAAAATAATTACACGTTATGATAAAAAGTAAAAACAATAATCATATGTACAATCAAGCTGATGCTAGCAACGTCTGCGTAATTGTCACCTCAAAGGAGCTTTTTGATGTTCTCATTTTAATTTGGGCCCCATATCTGATGATTCATTGCTGGCGAGCGTTAGGGAGACAGCACAACTATTCTTGTCATAGGGGGAAAAATCCAAAATTTTTGTCGGATGTAAGACATCGAATCTAGCAAATAAAACATTTAAAAGTACTTACCTCCTTGTTTTTGCGTACGAGCGTGGTTAATGCTCCCAACCCATAAGAACGAGAAACAAACAACAACAAATGTGGGGAAAGGGGTTGGGAATGAAGTACTCCAACATGCACTATCGCTAATGCAATACTAGTCTAGCTTGGTAAGATGGGAGAGGTCAAAACCCCCCTCATCCCCTTTCTCCCAAGGGGGTGCAGGTCACGATCCCCTGAGAGAGGTGCTACTCCTCTTGAGGGCTAAAGATCACAATACCCTGCAAAAGTCCTTACTCCTCTTTAGGGCTGCCATCACAATACCCTAAAAGAGGTCCTTACTCCTCTCCAGGGCTGCAGGTCACAATACCCTATGAGAGGTCCCTAATCCTCCTCAGGGCTGCAGGTCACAGTACCCTGAAAGAGGTCCTTAGTCAGGTAAGGTACCTAAGACTCATGGTTACTATGGCAACCAATCCAATTTGTGAGTCTATGAGGCAAAGAGTGACCCCTGGAAAGTGATCTCAATTCTCAAGCGTGGATCTATAAAAGCAGCCAAACCGCCAAACACAAATTGATCTCTTTCCGTTCGTGACCTTGATGAATGATTACAAAAGCAAATAAAGAGTTCTATGGCAACGTGTGGATCCCGGATTATATGTCAGCCATGTGATTTGCGCGTGATTGTCGTTTCATCTATCCGGGATAATGCTCTACTGCGCAAGCTTCGAGTCTTACATCCGACAAAATTTTGGATTTTTCCCCCTATTGACAAGAATAGTGTGCTGTCTCCCTAACGCTCGCCAGCAATGAATCATCAGATATGGGGCCCAAATTAAAATGAGAACATCAAAAAGCTCCTTTGAGGTGACAATTACGCAGACGTTGCTAGCATCAGCTTGATTGTACATATGATTATTGTTTTTACTTTTTATCATAACGTGTAATTATTTTAGGGGTGGCGAATGGTAAAATCCGAGACTCGCCGAGACGCCGAGACCCTTGTTTGAAAATCCGAGACCGAGACTTGAAAGTTTTAACAAAATCCGAGCCCGAGACTTTGTACGAAGAAAACCTAGCCCGAGAGTTCATTTTACGAAAATCCGAGCAGGTTTCGAAACCTGTTTGCGGCGAGGCACGAGCTACACGATATTCTAAGATAAATAAAAATAAGATCGATTAGTCAAGAGTCGCGCCTACGTATTCGAAAGACTGCTATCGTACGTTTTTTAGTCTTTTTAATCAAATAAACATTTTTATCATGGCTTTGATCGAAACCATTTTCCAACAAAACAAAAAAATCCGAGACTCCGAGACCTCGCTGTC
Organism: Platygyra sinensis; assembly: GCA_019787425.1. Classification (NCBI taxonomy): domain Eukaryota; kingdom Metazoa; phylum Cnidaria; class Anthozoa; order Scleractinia; family Merulinidae; genus Platygyra; species Platygyra sinensis. The sequence goes on along the minus strand of JAHPZR010007309.1, from coordinate 7,644 downwards.
AAAAATTTGAGAATCCGAGACACAAAGAAACACAGGAAAACGAGATTTCGAGACTCATTCAAAACGCCTGCGGATTTCGACATAGGAACAAAAATTTCCGAGATCCTGAATTTTCCGGGTACCATTCGCCACCCCTTATTTTAGATTGTATGATAATAGATGTTCAACACTAGCGATAAAATGTAGATATTATGTTATGGCTGCATTAGCATCATCATCATATCTCTATTTTACATTGTATTTCATAATCCGTGTTCATATGTTTTTTGAAAGACTTGTTACGCATATATCATAATTGTAATATTGCTCATAATTTGATTTTCTGTAGAATACCTTTTTGACATTTTATCTTTCATGCAATGTCACACCTCTTGTATAGTTAAGAGTATTTCGCAATAAATTTCTATTCCATTACAATGTATTGTATTGTATTGCATAGCGTTGCATCGCATTTAAGAAATGAAAAACATATACTTCGTTTCTATCGAGTTTTATAGCTCACCATTTAATCTTCTCTGATTCTTATTGGTTTAAATTGATCACGTGACGCGATAATGTTTATCTGTAGAGAGACACTGTTAGCCCACAGTGCCCGTCAGCGGAAAATACCCTAAGTACTTCATGTATCCCTTATTATAGTGCATATAATACACAATAATAAGGGATAAATACACTATAATAGGCTAGTTTCGAATTGTGCAGAAACAAAAGAACAGAGTCGAGGTTCAGGGGAATAATTTGCATTTTCCTTTGTTATGAACAATACAAAATGCTAATTATTCCCCTAAACCTCGACTCTGTTCTTTTGTTTCTGCACAATTCGAAACTAGCCTATTAACAATTATTCGCCGATGGCGAGGTGAATATTGTCGAATAATCCCCGAGACGAAGTCGAGGAGATTATTCGACATCTTCACTGAGCCCGAGGCGAATAATTGTTTTAGTGTAATTTCCGAGCTGAACAACAGAGAATAACGGAGCTAAAAACATAAAAACAGGGACCCAATTGTTCGTTTGCATACACGTATGCATCTTTAATAAGAAGCTTACATGTAGTAAGCTTACATCGATTGTGAACAGTTTACTCATCGAGTTCGGCACTAAAACAATCAAGCAAAACACTACGAAAAATAAATTCTTCCGGTCACCTTTGTTTGATCGCTGTTGACTTCATCCACAGTTGTCATCATTGTCTCAAAATGAGTAGCTTTAGTTTGCAAGAAAAACAGATTTCAGTCAATCGATCCGACCTGCTGGCAATCAACTAACCACTGCTTTTACGATTCTTAACTTCCTTGAACATGAGTTCTTGAAAGGATTTTTGGTCCAAGGATGACAGCAGTCAATTTGAAATTCTCCATCCTTTCAAATATCCTGGAGTTAGGGTGATGACTTCCGAATAGATGAAAAATTCATTCATAGCTGTCCCACCATGTTTACTTGCCCAGGTGGCAAAGTGGCGACCTAAGTAGCCAGGCCTCAAAAATGTTATATTTATTTAAACAATTATTCACAGAAGTGGAGGTAAATATCCACCACTATTCACCGACACTGAGGTGAATAATTGTTTTAGTATATACCACACCAGCTGAATAACTAGCGGCCATAAGAGTAACTTTACCTGTGACAATGTACCGACAAAAGCCATTTTGTTTTTCTTGGGCTGCTCAGAGTTGAATAGTACTTGGCTAATCACCTCCGAGCTAGGCAATCAGCGCGCGCGAAAAGTACTATTTACTTGTGTGGTAAATACTAAAAACCACTATGTTCCTAAATACATTATAATAAGGGATACATGAAGTACTTACCGAAAATACACGGATGGTAGTAGTCACCCTCAGGCGTCCGTGAAAATTTTTCTATACGGCAAGCAGGTTTGTAGAAAAGAAACAATTGAAATTGTATCAAGGAGGATTTTTTCTGTTTTGTTTTTCAAATTTTACAGTTGGCTTTCACGGCTTACAGCTCGAAAAGTTCAAAATGATTCAACTGGTTTTTTGACCTAGCGCACGGAATCCGAAGTTCTAAAAAAGTTGGTGGTGAACAATAACAACAATAGAGTGTTTATGTCTCGGAACTATCGGTGTGATAGTTGCCCCTTGGAAATTTGATGTTCTTAAAACTAGCATATTTGCCCGAGAAGCGAATATTTTTTTTAAGAACATCAAATTTCCGCGGGGGCAACTATCAGCCGATAGTTCCTCGAAAGAAACACTCTATTATTTAAATAGAAAACACGAGTGGAAGTTTAAGAGAAAGAGAAATGCTGTGGGAACACGAACCGTGAGTGAGGCTAAGGATGTACAAAGTATTGTTACTCAAATTTATAGAGTCTATAGACTGTATATTATTTTAACTATAGATGAATGAGTTCGCGCGCTGAAAACACTAGACTTGCCACAATTGCAAGTCGACTAGAGGACACGGGCTTAAAGAAAGTCTATGAAATTAACTGTGGATGAATGAGTCTGACGATGTGTCTGATCTTTCTCAATCTAGAGCAATTTCCGATTTCTGAAATTCTTTACGCTTAGAGGCCGTTGAAAAAGATTTTGCATGGAAATGTTTAAATTCTTCGAATACGATTTTGAGCAGGCAACAACAAACTCTGCAATTATCGTTTGCACTTCTCTCGATTCTTCCTTCGCCGCCATCGAGAAAACCCCGCATCGGATAGTTTTGTTTTGATCGGCTCCACAGCGTCACAATAAACTTTTTCTAGCCAAGTTGGCTGGATGTTTCTTATTGCGATCTACGCTTTGATTACCTGTGTTAATACGATTCTCAAAACTTGCCATCGGGTTGTCAAAACAAAAAGTACGGATCATCCAGGCAGGCAGTTCCTCACGGCTCCGCTGCTTTGTGCGCTCGCGTTTCAAAATACTTAAAACCGCGTCCGCCGAGCTACGCAGGCTAATGAAAAGCCGGCGTTTTCAAATTTATCCGGTTTGACGAGCGTTTTCAAAAAAACTCAGTTTTCTTCACGGATTATTTTAGGCCTAACCGCAGAAGTAAATTGACAACTGTACTTAACATCGATCTTGTCACAACCGGCTGTCAGAGTGTAGTGGGCTTCAGTCTAGCGATACAAATAATTATCACCCAAGATTTTCTAATTTACAACCTATAATTATCGACTCACCAGCAGGTAAATATCGAAGCAGAATGTACCATAACAGAAGAAAACTATACGTAGTTCTGCAGACTGGTAATCTGCACGCTGACGGTAAAGTTAGTTTTTCTCTGATAGCAATGTAGTAATCTAGACTTGATTACCGATGCGTGTAGTGACCAACTGACTTTCTGTATTCGTTGGGTTTGTGGATTCCATTACAATTAGGGATACATTATATTCCCGCCAGAATTTAATCCCATTTTAGTTACTTTCGTCTTGAGTAATGCTGGTAAAAAAAGAGCAAGATTTTATACAGGCGAATTAGTGAGAGTATAGTATCTGTTGAAGCTCTAATGATTTGACTGACTGCCCATCGTGCAAAACTGAATACATAACTGTTCTTGTTGTAAGAGGTCAGTGCATTCATTAATGAGCGCTCAGATTATAATCTAACGCACCAGTGAGTTCACTTAGGCTTACCTGTAAGTCGAAATTTGATTGGAATTCTATGAGTCACCCACTGCAACAAGGGATGACACATAAGATTGCAACGCGTAGCGAATGTCAGTTTTTAAAGCACGACGGACTAAAGCGAAAGAGGGACTACTCGTAGTCTAAGGTGTTAATAAAGTAACACCCTGCTAGGGAGGTGTAATATAGCCCTTAGGGTGGGCATGTAATCCCCTCTTTTTCCCCTTCCGATAAATTACACGAGCTTTCATGATAACTGTAGATCAGGTCGCTCAAAGAAGAGTACTCGGTTATAAAACCCTGAACAAACTGAGCTTCCAGAGAAAAAACAAGAAAGGACTAACCAATTAAAACTAGGGGGACACAAGTATGATAAACAGGTTTTAACCTTGAAAACTGTTTTAGAGAGGGTACTGGTCGAATAAGGGAATCGCAAGCATGTTTGCAACTTAACCTGTTTCTGAACGCTCTCAACGTCCTTTAGGACAAACGAAAGAGGTGTCCAACAATCGAGTACACCTTTGCTCATGCAGTACATGGGGGACCGTAAACGACAAAGTAAACAGCTGCAAGAGGGCCTGGATGGAGAGGGGGCCGGCGTGCAAAACGTCAGTTGTTAGTTAAAATTTGTCAAAATGTTGGTTAATAATTAACTAAAGACCTTAATTAGCTTTAAACTCCTTCCGTATCCGGAACATGACCTACCAACATGACGTGACGAATCAGTAATAATTTACTTACTGCGGAACGCGGGAGGGGGGGGGGGGGTTGTTGTTGGGGGGGGGGATTACTCCCTTATATGGACTATATGAGTATGTGCCGTGGGATAGGGTTGGGTTTTGAGGTTCCCTATCTTCAAGTAGGGTATCACTTTTGCCCCTGTTTGCATGGTGTTCCCAGTGTGATCCTTAGATAGGGTACATGGAAAACTGAAAGATGATTCGATACACATCGATTGCCGCTTTAATAGCAGCAGATATTTCCAGGCAATTCATTCTCCCCGGGGCCAGAAGAACGTGGTCTTTAACTGAGGATCGTGTATAGTATGAGAGTTTAATTGCACATCAGTAATTGACATTGACAGAGTTAATACCAAACTCAGTGTGATGGTTTCGGCCTACTGAACACAATTGAAACGGCATGACTGATTAAACTAAAAACGTTAATATAGTAATATTTCAAAAACAAAAAGTTTATGTTCGATGAATCTCAAACGAATAACAATGGCTAAAGGCTTTTGTCAATTGTCAGTAAATCTGACTACAAAGGTCAGTTGTAACTTAATTTTTTGGAGTTTTTGTCAGTTGTCAGTAACTTTTTTGGTCATTTGGCAGTTGTCAGTTAACCTCATCCAGACCCTCCTGTAACCGCGTTGGCACTTAAACCAGATTGCGATGTTCAGAGCAAAATTCATTTACGAAAGAATTTACATCATAATATTTAAGTAACAGAAAACGTATACAGTGTTTCTATCGAGTTCTAGAAACACGAGTGGAAGTTTCCACCAGTTTTTCGAGTTCTCCCAAACTTTCATGAGTGTTACTATAGCTCGAGAGAAACACGGAGAACATGTTTTGTCTTATTGAACCAATGACGTCCAAAGATTAAGTACAGCGCATGTGTGAACAACCCTTCGCTCACCAGTACGACCCTCGACCACAAACCAAAAACTACTTGTGAAAATTCACCGCAGCTGTAAACCCAATAGCACTTAAACCAGATTACGATATCCAAAGCGCAATATTCATTTGGGAAGGAATTTAAATCAATATATAAACGTTTTGATTCCTCATACACCTGATAATTTGCTACTGACGTTGGCTTCCTGCCTATAATTTACTTTATAAGTCATTCAAAATAATTCCCCTTTACTGATTGGTTAAAACCACACGCATAATTCACCCTAACCAGCCACTGTTTACCAAATTTGGAAAGAACTTTGTCATATTGAACCAATGACGTCAAACGTTTTTGTCATATTGATCAAATGACGTCAAAATGACGTCAAAAGTGCAGCCCGCTGAAGTTTATTAAACCGTTGACCGAGAAAACCTGGGGAAGCGGTTGTGTTATTTTTGGTGAGCAGAAAAACAAAGAGCGAAATGGCGAAACTCCTGTAAGAACGGGAAAATATTTTGAATGAATAATAACGGAATTATTAAATTCGGCTTTCTTAGGAAATGAAAAATTCTGCAGATCTCAGACTCCACCGAGGCCGAAGACTAAATATTTGGCGAGTTTGATTAAGTTGTGATGAGAAGAGAGCCAGGCACTCTCCGGCACAGCCCTCCACTGGATGCCAGGGGGAAGCAGAAACGAGGGCGACCCAAGAACGCCTGTCGTCGAACTGTAGAGGGTGGCGCTCAATACTCTCTATACACCTGGGAGACCGTTCAGAAGCTGTCTCAGAACCGACAAGAGTCGAATACCTTTGTTGCTGCCCTGAGTGCCGGACTAAGTTGTTTCAGGAGCCCATTACCCATTAATGGCCTCCTAATGGGCTCCTGGTTGTTTAAGTTCCTATTTCCTTTCGTCATTCTAAAACCCCAATAAAATAAATAATGTCTTGTAAAGTTAACTTAATTGTACCCCGCTTTTTATTTCACAACGCAATGAAGCAGCGTTAGTACTGCCATGGAGTACTTAGGGTTCCAAAGGAGCCTTGACTTTCTGTCTCAATGCCGTATAAGAATATAATATCCTCCTTTAGCCCCCAAAAACTCGGATATTTTGTGATAAATTTTTTGCCGGTTTTCGTTGGATCATGAAGGGCCTTGCACAGCTGACATAACCAAAACTCGTACTTGACAACCTTGTATTTGGTTTTCCATTGAAAATATTGATTATAAGCGGTATCGTTCTTATCCAGGTACTTCATGTAATCTGCAAGATCTTTAACGGAATTAAAGTCGGCTGCGTTGATGAAAGAACCAGGAATTACCAGTTCGGAATCGTACTTTGCGCCTCCGAGAACTATGGGAACCAGTCCTCGCTCAAGTGAATTTCTCCAATACTTCTCTGTGATGTAATCTACACACAAACTATTTTCGAACGCGAGGTAGAACTTGTGGCGCTGAAGCTCTTCAGCGCAATCGTTATCGATCTTTCCATTGCGGCGCGGACATTGCCAGGTGTTATTCGATTCAAACATAGTCGCCCATTTTCTATAGGGCTTATACCTATGTGTTTCATGAGTGCGCGAACAAATGAGAATCTAACTCCCTTTTGGTTACAGTGATTGCTGACACCAAAAGTGGCCAGTTTATCTTTCCCCCTTTGCGTAGTTCACATTTCCGTTGGCTTGTTCCGAAAACTTTTCGGCAGTTTTCGTCCTCTTATTTAACGAAACCTGGCCATCTGTAATATCATCGGCAGCTGGTTTAGTTGGAGTTCTAAAAGGAAAGGATGCGGTCCAGTTATAAACACCGTCGGCTTGGGTTCCTAAGCCAGCCATCCACTGCAGGACTTTCCTTTGTGTAGAAGACCCATCTCTGTGCAGGTGGCCGGTTTCTCTTTGCTTCTTCATACTAAAATCTCGGATTGAATGCTCCACTGAGGTGGACGAGCACAGCGTCACTAACGTTGCGTAAACTATTATCAAAAGTTATTTTACATCTGTCTTCCTCGCATGGAGTACCGTCCCAATCTGCGAATTTGTAATCTTCTGCCTCTTCGGCATTTTTTGGACCCCATGGCTCGAAAGGCCATGGAGTGTATACCAAAATCAGCTTCCTTTGGTTTCCTGACTGAAACCTGTTAACACTGTCGACACCATGGGATTCTTTGACTTGAATAAAACTGATTATTCGATAACATGCCACCACCATTAAGACTGTGGCAAAACCAATCCGCATGTTCCTTTTCTGTTTCTTGGTTAGGACAAAGAAGCAATAAAAGGGCCGTAGCACCCTTTTCGCCACATCCATTTTTAACCTGGCGTACTCCTTTCCGAGCCTGATGGAAACTGTAAAAGAAAATGTAAGAACTAAACTGTTGCCAGTGATGAATATGCTTGATAACAGGATTTCCTGAAGAGCAAATCACTTTTAAGTGACAGT
>JAHPZR010007308.1:7500-25033 GCA_019787425.1 Platygyra sinensis | reverse complement strand
GCTGTGTGAGCTGTCGTGCGAAAAGTAGCCTCTGCCAACAAGCGTTCAAATCCGTCCAGAAATCTGGAAGAATAAATCAAAAAAGCGGGGTTTTCCTATTTTTGACCGGTTTAGAGCATTGAGCGCGACTCTTGCGTAGCAGATCACAGTTGCCCCATTTTTTTTTTATTCCCGTGAAACTCACGCCATTTGACGACAGACCTGAGATTAATTTTGCGTGCGAATCGCGTGACGAATTTCGCGCATGGGCGATAGAAAATTGAACGGTTGTCGGCAGAGGCTACCTTTCGCACGACAGCTCACACATAGGAAATGAAGTTCTCCTCGCAGGGTATGTAACGAACTTTGCAGATAAAGCAAAAACTTCAAGAAGTTCAGTTGCATGTAATACAAAAGTCGTGATGTTTTTATCACTAGATAGGACCGCACATACATCGTCCTGTTGGCTAACTCGTATAGGCCCAACGATGATCATCGAAGCGCTAAGTAATATTGAGACCTTTGCGTGCATGATCGCAGTCTTGTATAACCCCTACGTCAAAGCAAGAGTATTTTATAGTTATTTTCGCTTTATTTAAACCTAAGTAGAATATGAAATATTATTTAAAATGGATTAGTACCTCTATAATGTAGTACTGCCGCTAATTCGACTTAAGCGAGCAGTTAGCCGTAAGAGCGATCTTTGGCATTTTCCAACAAAATTCGCGTGAAAAAAGTTTCTTGTGCCAATCAATAAACTTTTGTTTTTGATTTAGGAGGGTATAGACTGTTCAAATCTGTAATTAAAGAAAACGCACTTCGAAAATCGCCCAAAATCGCTGTCCTGTAACAGTCACGCAACATACCTGGATTTAAACCCTTGTGCAAAATTACCGTTACACTAAAAAGTTGATTTTATGCATTCAAAACGTTCATTTTAAGGTACTTTAACTTCAGAAGAAAATCTTTGCAGTAATTCCTTAGAGGAAAATTGTTTTAGACCGGAGAAATTGGCATTGTTTTTGGTGGTTTTTAGGGCTTCCCTTGGCCGAAAACTAGGGGGGTGGTCAATCTCGGGAGTGAAACGCCGGGAAATCTTGTTAATGTCACCAAAGTTAATCTTACCAGCTTGGTTTTAAATGGTGAAAAAATAAAGGAAATCGGTTGACCCCGATCTTTTGGCCTTGCCCGGTTTTCTCTGACAATGACTCTTAAACTTTGATCAAACACATTTTCTATCGCCCCCTCCTCCTAGGCTTGCTTTAATTTTTGCGTTAACTTTGCCTCCAAAGTTTCTCTGCAAATAAAATTGGGGGATAGGACAGAGGCTCTATTTGACGAAAACACTTTACAAGGGACAACATAAAGAGGCAGAAGAAGACGCTAAAAACAGATATATAGCACAATGAGGTAGCTCCAAAAAGCCTTTGATTAATTATTTGATGGCAACGGGCTGACAAGTATGTCATCCTCGTCACTGACAAAGAATGACTTTCACGTCATCATGATCTTAGCTTACCACGTTAAACGAATTTTTGCGATATTGATGACATGTATGCCAAGCGTGTCGGGGAAAATTACATGTGTTCAAAGTAACAAATTCAGCTCGTTACATGGACCAACCTTCGCGTGTAAACCGCAGCATCGCCACTGCCTCTAGGACCCTGAGACTCGTCACAGTTCAAGAACTGTTACTGGAGTACAGTTTGGTTGTCATAATACTGGCATTTTCTTTCTTGGTGTCTGTAATACCAAAGATTTTCTTTGTCGTCATCGCTGGTGAAGATTTCGGAGTCGGCTGGTTGTAGGAACTGGTGAGCTTTGAACTGCTCCAGACTTGCATAAGGACAACATTAACAAAGTCGACTTTTCGTCGCCGTAGCTGCATGGAGATGCATCTTTAGAATTGTATCCAGAAAGCAAATGACGACTTTGTGGATCGACAAAGCCGCCATGGTGAGAGTTACAGACGCTTAACTGAGCCGGAATGAAGGCATCTTTATAACGTGAAACGAAGACAATTGAGGCCTGCTAATCTCGTATAACTAAAATTGAGGCGTACGCCGTGCTTCGTTTCAAATGTAAAATGAAAATTGTGCACTAAATTACATCACAGGCCTAGGACAGTATTTATTATTTTTTGTTCAATATTTCTTCTTTTAAATATTATTAATTTTTTATTATAATTATTACTTCTTTTTTTATAATATTAACATATTAACATAAATTTTTATCGCATCGTCTTGTGCATACTACAGTTGACGTTTGTTAACGTTTCAACGCCCAGAAAAACTAAGAAAAAATACAGACAATATTTTAGTTATTAGCGTAGACGAAACAAAGGTTTTACACAGAAGGCATAGTAACATAAAATGTCATACATTTTAACCTCGTGCAATGCGGGTGTTATCAGTGTAACACTTCCGCCCATCATTACTGTAATTAAGTGCTCCAGACTACATGGAGACAGGATGTACGTAAATTTGTGAAACATGCGTCAAAAATAAGGATATGAGATTTCACATATTATACTCTGAGTTTCTGTATGTCTTCTTTCACTGCAGAAGGCTCCCTTTGATCTTAAGAGAAGAACTTTGCTCCAAGACGGTTACCCTAGAGAACACACATATGGACAAGCCTTACGATCTTACAGGCATCCACAGTTATTGTTTGGGTTTCCAAATCGGAAGTTTGCATGGCATCTAAGATCTCCTATCAGTTATTTTAATGGTTTTCGTTAACCTCAGGTCTATTTTTCAAAACGCTTGTCACATTTAAAGTGTATATGACACAAAGAATATTTTCCGTTTTATATTTCAAAGGCCTTTCAAAATACAGAAGAATGGAGTTTGTCTTTTTTAAATATCTTTTTTCGTTTAAGAGATATTGACGTTTTTCTATTATGCGAATTAGATCAGTGATGATGTCATAATAGTTGTAAAAACTGAATAAATGATATCTCTGGAAAAATTAAAGCAGTGTTCTTGAAACTTGGCACCATAAATGTCCATCACAAAAGAAACAAATTACACTCTTAGTGTTGTTGCCATAGTGACTCTTTTGGCTCCAGTCTCTTTCCGTCCAAAAACCAAATATCCCCATTTACAACCTCCAAAGTGAGACAAAGGGTCCTGCTTGGAACAGACATAGTTCCCATGTTGTCGTAACTCCCATCAATAGATTGTGTGGGGTAGATGGTTCTTGGTTGAGACAAAAACTGGGAATTTCAGCTTTATTAAGACAGCACCAGTGGCAAAACTGTTGTCATGGCAACAGCATCAAGGGTGTAATGCCGTTTCTTTTGTGTGAACATTTATTGTGCTAAGTCTAGAGAACACTGCTTTAATTTTTCCAGAGATATCGTTTATTCAGTTTTTACAACTTTTCAGTTGCAGTATTATGACAACATCACTGATTTAATTTGCATAATAGGAAAACGCCAATATCTTTAAAACGAAAAAAGATATTTCAAAAAGAAACACGCCATTCTTCTGTATTTTGAAACGCCTTTTAATTAAACAGAAAATATTTTTGTGTCATACACACTTTAAGAACTCTTTAACAACTTTTATTTGTTAATTGTCGTTGACATTGTCAGAGTGATTTTCAATTGAATGTCACAAAACTAAACCAACATTATCAAGTTTGCTTAAATTGCAAAGCCGCAGGCAATCGATTAAACCATTCAAGAATGTAAGTAAAAACAGAATATGGCTAACGCGAAGCGCGGGGAAACGTATGAACGGGAAAAGGTCTGCAAGGAGTCGAGATTGGCTTTGATAATTCTTCTCATTGGATGACAAAGTGACACGAGATGTTACCGAGCTAATCGAATGGCGTAGCTATGGAAAACCAAATGAAACAAGAATTTATAACCGTTCGATGCCAGTGAAAACCAATCAATTTTAGAAGCATTTCAGTACCCTCTCGCTAGAAGGGAGCTCACTGTTCTGTAATTTGCTTCAAAATTACCACGATGTGAATGGGGAAGACGAGAAATGAGATAGGATGGGAAGCCAGCGCTCAAGAAGAAGGCATTAATTTCTAGCTGTGTTCTAAACTTGCGTGTAAAACCAAGAAACGCGCAACGAGTGTTTATTTTACCAAAAGAAAGTTATAGTTGAAAGTACACAAGACTTCGACCGGCAAGCGCCTACTTAGAACTGAGAAAGGACCAGGCCCGAAACGTCTGCTATCAGATTAACAATTGAGTTTATTTTAACACTCTTTACATATTTTGAACTATTTATGCTGTGCCACTCGGCCACGGATCTTAAATTAATTACACGCATTTAGGTTTAGTTTCTTCCCCGAGCTGTAAAGTGTAAAGCATGCGCACTATTGGCATTACATCGGCGTTTAAGGCCGCGCGGGAGGCGCAGTGGCCTCACGGTTAGTGCGCTCGACTCCGGAGCGAGTAGTCCGGGTTCGAGCCCTGTCCGGGGACATTGTGTTGTGTTCTTGGGCAAGACACTTTACTCTCACGGTGCCTCTCTCCACCCAGGTGTATAAATGGGTACCGGCGAATTAATGCTCGGGGTAACCCTGCGATGGACCAGCATCCCATCCAGGGGGGAGTAGAAATACTCCCAGTCGCTTCATGGGATAAGCTCCGGCCTGATGGGCCACTTGGCTCGAATGCAGACTTTACCTACCTTAAGGCCGCGCCAAAACCTGCCAAAACCTACGAGTATCCAAGAAACAGTTTTTCTTTTGTTTGTAAAAACAATCGCTGTGAGGGAAACTTAATTTATGCAGTGTCGGAGTAGTATAGCCCGCTCATACGGGAAGTAACCAATCAGAGCACAGTGCATATATTTAAAAATTGTTCTCGACCAATAAAATTGTAGTATTGCCTAATTTGCATATATCCAAGACGGCTTGTAACCTGGACTTTCTGTCAGAAATTTTATACATTAATTCATGTCCATATGTTAGCGTAGGAAAATGACATAAGCAAGTTCATGTCACCACCGCGAGTTGAAGAACTAACATATGAAATCTACTACAGATTATTTTAATTTTTTTTTGTCGTAAAAAACATGCTAAATTTGTAACTTTTGTGTTTAATTTTATCAAAACATTCCTGTTAAGAGCTGAAGAAATGAACGAATTAATCATGAGCCATAGAAAGGTTGAACTGCAATTAAAATTCGGAAAAATATTAGAATAAGCCAACGAAGCAAACGCTTAGTATCGCTCGAGTATTTATACAAGGGATACATGTGCTGCCGTATTTTGTTTATTCAATTAGATGCAGCATCCTATAGAGCATCCAAGTCAGTCTTTTGCAAAAGAGAAACTTAATGTGTTGTGGATCAGATGCTGAATTGTGTTACAAATTTACCGTGTTAATCCGCGATGTTTGCATCCGTGCAGCATATGACTGACAGAAAGCATTGGCAATAAACAGGAAAATATTCTCTGTAGGGTAGAGATGTTATTTAGTTTCTCTGGTTGCTTGTGTTTTTGTTTTCTTATACTTTACCCCTATTGCCGATTCCTTTCTTTTAATCCGCTAATTTGGCCTAGGCCTTTCTGTGGGCTGGCGCAACAAAGAAACCTACCTGTAACTTTTATTTTAATTTAATTTATTTATTTATTTATTTTAAACGAATACTGTCTTTTCTTTCTAGAGTAGTCTGAATATTCCTTTTTTTCGGCGATTTTAGGCCAAAAAATCATTTGAATATTCTTAATTAGGTTATAGGAATACAAAGTGAACTATGCCAACAAAAAAGAAAGTAAGAAAACAAATTAGGAAGCAAAATATAATTTCAGACCTGTGCCAGATCATACCTTTTCTTTCGTGACTTTAATGCTGTTTTAAAAGTAATTTTTGGGCCAGAAACACTGCAGACTTCTCTTAAAAAAAAAAAACATTCTGGTTTGGAAGCCTTTGCCCATATCATTGTGTTCGGGGATACATCGATCTTTTGAGGCCAACTTGAGAGAGGAATAAATATGATCGAGAGTGGCTTATTACCACCAGTATGCTAAATGGGTTTCTATATTATATCGACATTTAAGTCATTCCCCTGTGCCTGAAGTACACGAAATGTAATTGGGATCATAGTGTAGGGTTAGTAACAAACTATTTTCAGTCAGTAATTTTAAAATACCTTTATTAATTTTGATATTCAAATTGGGCAACATGAGAAGCAGTCAGCCTGTCCAGTCACGCTTTGTTGCTCGAAATTTTGGAAGCATATTTAAGAAATAGAAAACATGTACAGTGTTTCTGTTTCAACAATAGCCTGTGTTTCTGTCATCTAACTACCGGCTGATATAATTGCCCCGCGGAAATTTGATGTTCTTAAAACAAGTATTTGCCCGAGAAGCGAAGCTATCGAGGGCAAATTTGCTAGTTTTAAGAACACCAAATTTTCAAGGGACAACTATCAAACGGATATTTCCGAGACATAATTAAATACTCTTTTGTCTTAATTGTTCACCACTATTTTCTTCCACGCGCCAGTTCAAAAATCATATCGAATTATTTTCAACTTTTTTAGATGAGAGCCGTTAAAGCCAAATTAAATGTCAAATTTGAAAATAAATACAATTTCAGTTGCTTATTTTCTATAATCCTGCTTGGTTTACTGACAGAAAATAGTTTCACGGAACACTACTATCCATCTGGGCCCTAAAGATGTTTTTCAGCTGTTAGATATTGGTAAGTCAGAAAGTTCGTTAAATTTCGTTCTTTATAAACTATTTGATCAATAAGAAGTAGGGGCTACGCTAACCTTTTTAAAGCCAAACCTGAAAAATGATCAGCTCCGATCAAGATCCTCATTCAACTGTTTAACACCTTGTCAACCAGATGACCATGAAGGGCGAGAAATCAAGTCCGTAAAAAAGCAGAAAAAAAAGTATTTGCCAGTTTAGGACTTGACAAACGATTTTTGGAGACAGAGCTTTGGAAATTGAAACTGATGTAAATAGTTTATCTGATGACATTTTAGACAAGGATGGCATTTTGGGACACCAGGTATTCCTTGTGTTATCTGAAAATAAATTTGTGGCAAATGTCACGTCCCGAGCCCAGGTAACAATATTGAGTGGCTTACGAGAACTGCGAACCCTCGGCTAAAGAAGCGATCTACCTGTTAGTCAACGCGTCCTGAACATTTCGATTACTTTCGCGTGAATGGTCGCCTTGGGGGAAAAAATAATCCAGCCTTCCATCAGTAGAATACAGTTGCAAATAGAGGTCTGCAGAATGAGCTTGAGAGAGAGAAACTGAAAGACAATGTCCAACACCTAGTCAACCTGATGACCAGTCATCGATGGGCCAGAAATTTAACATAGTATAAAAAAACAATGTGCCAGTTTAATTTAAGACTGACAAACGACTTTTCTTCAGGCAGAGCTTCGGAAATTGAAACGGATTTAAATAGCTTATCTGATGACGTTTTGGACAATGGCATTTTGGGACACTGCAGATGGAGATACCATACAGTGCATTTCTTGTGTTTGCAGAAAATAAATTCGTGGAACATGTCGCAAGCTTAAGTAACAATATTGAGCTACTAGTTACGAAAACTGCCATCCCTTGACTAAGGAAGCGATCGACCTATTAGTCAACACGTCGGGAAATTTCATTGCATCAATTTACTTTCGCGCGAACGATCGCCTCGAGGTGGAAAAAGACAGTCCTGTCTTCAGTGGAATACAAATATAGTGGCAAATGGAGTGCCTCTTCAGAGTGAGCTTTAGAGAGAAAAACTGAACAACGATGTCGGAAACCGGGAATACATTGATGAATGGAACACAGCTACCAAGCTGCTACAATCCTGCAGTAGAAAAAATTGGAAAAACTTCTGCTTACTGCCTATTTTTACTTGTATCGCTGGCTGGGAACACATTCATCGTAATAATTGTTTACAAAACAAAACCTATGAGAAAATCCATCAACTTTTTAATCGTAAACATGGCCATGTCCGATCTGCTGTATCCGATATTCGTCATTCCGCGGATCGTAACAGAGTTGTACGTGGACTCCTGGATGATCGGTGGAGTAGTTGGCCAGGCCTTTTGTAAGCTCGTCCACTTCTTCCAAGACATCTCTGCTGTTGTATCTATTGAGAGCCTGGTTCTGATAGCATTCGATCGACTTGGAGCTGTGGTATTTCCTCTCCGTTCCCCTTTCATCACTTCAAAGCTGTGCCCGTTCTTCATTCTCGCCACTCGGATCGTCGCGATGGCCATCCACTCTCCAGATGTCGTGGTCTTCAAACTTGCTGAATTTCCAAGGGGACTGGCTTGTGCACTCAAGTGGCATGAAGTCTTTGGAGAGTCCTCAGCCATAGAAAATTACTATTTGGCACTGACAGTTATAATGTTTTACATTCCTTTGACGTTGATAGCCACGCTTAACGTTGTCATCTATTTTAAGCTCAAGGCACAAACCATTCCAGACGAGCATTCTGTGGCCAGCGCTGCCGAGCAGCAACGAGTGAAGCGAGAACGGAATGTGCTTAATATGGCCATTGCTACTGTGTTAGGGTTTGTAGTTTGCTGGGTCCCTTTCAGTATTATTATCATACTATATTATTTTGCATGGCCCAAAAGTTTTGTTTGTGGTATGTACTATATTTCGGCTATTGCTAAGTTTATGTCTCGCGCAAATTGTGCTCTAAATCCATTCATCTGTTTTATTTTTAGTGCAAATTACCGCCGAGGTCTCAGGAGCCTTTTTAGTTTTCTTTCTGCAGTGCATCCGGCTCCTAATCAAGTCAACCCGCAATTGGAAACTTAACTTGATCACTTAAACTTCGGATGTACAAGGGTGGGGAACCCCATGAGATTTTCCGAATTTTGAAAAGATGATCTGCTCTGTGATGCTGAATCTTTCCCCTGGCCCAGAAGAGTATGGTTTTTCAGCCGATTTGGTCAAAAATGGAGTATCGAATTTGGCCATTTTAGTCTTTAATAGAGCACGAGTTTTGTACTCTGGTCTTGATTAATTGGTTATGTTTTCTTATATAAGAAGCTGCTCTTTTTATTATTCCCGACAAGAGCGTCAACAAGGGCCCTTCCTAAATTTTTTTTTTTCTTCTTATGTTTATCAAGACCAACCAATTTTGTTTTGTTTTGATTTGTTTTTGTTTTGTTTTTTATTCCTGAGAGTACCCCTAGCGAATCTCTCCTGGTTGATGTACGTTTCTCTCTCGCTGATATCTCTCCACGTGATCTGACATTGCCATAGTAACCGCATTTTGGACATAAATAGACATAAATACCATTTATATGTCGCCATTTGACAATACGGCTTTGTTTCATCCAGTTTTCTTGAACAACATTATATTTTGGATAATTTTCCCTGGATTTACGTTATTTTTTTTATTTATTTACGTATTTTTTTTCGGCTCTTTGAGAAAATAGTGAACTCCAAAATGGCGGATCAAAGATGGCTGAGGGGTATATATTAAAATGCTAGATAATTTATATTTGTCTTTTTACAACGGACCCAGCGGTCGTGGAATCCGGCTTACCAGATGTCGCCAAATCTTCGAACACTTTAATTACACAGGGTGCCAGTGTATGAACTGTATATAAATTATCTACTTTTTTACATTTTTATTCTGGTTTGAATGGTGTCTAGTTTGCAGCGTGCCAGTGTATGAACTGTATTTGTAAACTCAAATTTTTGATTTTAGGACTAGTTTAATTTCCCTCAGGGATATTTTTTTGTTTTTGTTTTGAATTTATCTTAGCCAATAGTAATTTTAAGGAGTAATGTTAGTTGTGTATAGTATTGTAAATATAGTCGTGCGTAATAGTATTGTAAATATTCGCGCGTTTTTTTTTCATGAGCCCATGTCTCGTAAGATTGGGCAAACACTCCCTTCGTTTACTACTTATTACTTCACTAAGTTGACGTAAGCTTCGAAAATGTTATGACTAATTTACCATCAATAAGAGGACAGACGCGAAAAAAAACAAATGACTTCATTTTTTGTTTACAATAACAAGAACCCAAAATGTTCAAAAGCAAGGAATAAGCGAAGAAAAAAGACGCAGTAAACTTGCCGTAAACAAAGAAAAGTGAATTTTATTCAAAATGACGTGAACATTGTCAATAACTTTTCTCGCTTATTGATTGGCTGCTTAAAATAGTCAATAAAACCTCATCAGTTAAAATGTTGACAGTTCGACAGCTGAAAGTTGAAATTAAGAGCTAGCTTGCATAAATTAAAATTTCATCCGTCTGTAGTCTTTATTGATGCTAAAAATGAGCCAGTCTGCGCGCGATAAATCATTGTAAATTATTGTAAAAAAATGTTAACAGCAAGCTGATAAAAGACGTCTTATTTAACCAATTACTGAGATTGAAAGATTCATTGAAAGCTTGCTTGATATTGCCATTGATAGCGAGAAATTGGAGGAAACCTAATGGTTACAGAACTGACACTCCCAGTAACCAGAGATAAGCCTTTTCCAGACTCCTTGTGTTCACCGTAAGCCTAATTAAGTCTGCATGCAGGATAGAGCGTAATGTTGGGTGTGATATAGGCTTTGTCGTTGACAACAATCATAATAATTATTTAAAATCTGGCTTATCGGACGCTACCTCATAAAGGATCATTTTAAAATATAGATATGTATGTAGGTGTTTTAACTTGATAGGAGCCGCTTTTAAATAATATTCGTTCAAAACAACTATCTCTATTTATTTCTGCTGATTAACTAAAGCAATTTAATTAAAGGGTATATAACATCGTTTTTTTTTCTCCACAATGTACTGATAAAAATAGCAAAAAAATATTCGATAGCGAGTTTTGTTCCCTGTGTTTTGATGTATCAAAATATGACATTTCACTTCCGGTGGGGTATAAATCAGGAGACTGGGAATTATCGTGACGTCGTTTTCAGGACAGATTTCTCAGTCATTTTCTTACTGTGAGCTAAGAAATTCGCCAAGAAATAGTACAGTAGTGCGTTCTTTACAAGAATATCTCTCTGAGTAATTACCACACTCGCTGCAAAGGCAAAAACTTGCTAAGAGCGGCAACTGTTCATTCATACGAAAGGGATACAGCCCGCAGGCGAGCGAAACCACAGGCGGCCCAAGCGCGAGATGAGAGGAAATAATTAAATATAAATGAAACGTGCGCGAACGTGACTCTTGCCTTCGAGCGGTGTTGTGTTACAAAGATGCGATTTACAAGGGTTTGTATGGGAATTTTACGGGTTTGCCATAGTGTGTGGTGTAGGGTTTAAATATCATCACGGCTATTTACATGTAAAAAATGGTCCGTAAGTGGGGAAGGTTCCTATGGCGCCGTCTTTTGTTTTTTTTCCTGAGGTGGCCGAGGCTTTGATAGGACAACGCGGAGAAAAAAAATCGTTTCAATTTGAATGAAGATGTTATAGTGAATGTATTTGTTTACAAACGTCATCTTTTTGTTATTTAAATGTTTAAAATGTTAAACAAAATAATTCTTTGTTTCACCAGCCAATAGTTCTCTGGTAGGCATATTAATAGGGAATTTAAACAAACCACGACGGCAACGGCAACGTGAACGCCGCTAAACAAAAGGTTTAATGAGCAGAACAATAGCTGTGCACGTGCGTTATCAATCTTTGTACATTTCGTTGCCGTTCTCTGCCAAACACCAACGTGAAATGACCAAGGGCGCGTTCGTTTGGGATATTCCGGAATAAGAATATATTCCGGAATATATTCCGGCTATTCTACTCCTGGGAGCAGGAGAGCCGGACTGGAAATCCAGGTATTCCGGAATGAGAATAGCTCCCAAACAAACGCTTACCCGCATTATTCCAATTATTCTTATTCCGGATTGATCCCAAACGAACGCGCCCCAATTTTTGCGTATTTTGGAGAACCTAGGCCACGACGGCAAATATTTCGGATTCGATATGGAATTGATCTCTGGCATTACATGTTTAGTTTCATTATTTTCTCTTGGTTTGAGCAGGTTTTAAGACAAATTTGCGCTCTGAACGGGTTTAGTTACCTACGAAATTCGCGTGTAAAATTTAAATTCATTTTTTTGCTAGGCGTCGTCCCTAGCGTCCTCGTCGTCGTTGCTTAAGTTCCCTAATAACAATAGGTGGCGTCACTGATATCTTGCCATTTCAATACGCTCATAACCCGGAAATGAGCTCAAACTCCGAAATGTACAGCTGCTGTGACACTAGAGTGAACGCGATAGTTTTTCTGAGAACTGCGAGGTGAAGTTCATGGTCGCCGAAACCTGTGAAACAAACAAAGACAACAGGAGCGAAATTTATTTGTAAAAAGTGACAATCGTAAAAATGACTGTATGTTCACAGTAGAAAACGGTCATTCTAATTAATGAGTTTATGTTTATCATTGTTTTAAATGTAAAATCTAAATTAAAGTCAAACAATACGTTCGAACGCGAAATTTCTAACGCCGCATTCGCGAGCATCACAACGAATAAGCTAAGATTTCACTCTCTTGTACTAGACATTTGATTGGCTGGATTTGAAAATGTTGGAATCTGTTGTTTCAGTTCTGCCATCTGATTGGTTATCATTGCCTGGGTGGCCCCGCTTTCAGTAAACGAACTGTAAATTTTTCGCTTCTGATTTCTACGAGTGATAATTGCGCGCGCGATAGAAAGCGAGAGCAAACAATCCAGTTGTTCAATAGAAAGACGACTTTAGACCCAGCAGCAAACGTATTTTCTTTGGGCTATTTTCTAAAGTGTTGGAATACAATGTCCATCACCGCTGTTTTGCTACGATGGCGTAAGAACGTGACTTTTTTAAGATACTGTTTTTGATCGGGCCATATCATCTTGCCCTCTCCCGAAGCTACAACTTCAGACTGAATAAAAAAGAATCATTATGAACCCCCTAAGCCCCACCCCAAAGCAGTAATGATGAAGGGGCGAATGAGCAAAAACGCGCCATCGTTAAAATGGGGGAGAGGGGAGGTCCGAATGTTCCACTTATTTTGTACAAGAATCAATTTTGGACAGAATGAAATAGAACAATTAATCCCCTCCCCCTCCAAAGCAATGATGAAGGCGCGATCGAAAGAGCAAAAACGCGCCATTTTGGCTTCAATGAAATAGGTGGGAGGGGTGGTCCAAATGTTCCATTTATTTTGTCTAAGATTGTAGCCGAAAAACAAAGCCCCATATCAGTGTTCAAGACAGGAGGTGAATTGCTTCCTTTTTGCGGCTTTACCATAGCGGGAAAAGACAAACATGACTTAATACAAGAAATGAACATTAACTGTCTTGGTTCGAAAAAGTAGGGAAGAAGTATAAATGAGTGCGTTGATGCGCCCTGCGGAACGACCTTTTATGACCCTTGATGGGAAACTAATATTGCATTCCAATTAGAGTCGAAATTAGAGTGTATAGCACTTGCAAATCTATCAATCGCTCAGCTAGATAAATTAAGGTCAAGTGGGCAAGTATTAGCCGTCTGTGTGTGCGTTTTTTTTTTTTTTTTTTTTTTTGTGAACATGACGTCCTCCCTTCCTTCGAGCAAATAGAACCATAAAAAAAACAAGACAAGACAAGCAAAAAGCAAACAAACAAGCAAATATGTACTGCGCGACCTCAGGTATACCCTCTCCAAACCAACCCTACAGTCCCTACTTTACATGCGAATACATAAATTTACCACAAAACGATCTGGATTAAAACGATCTCATTCAGTTCTCTAAACAGTAACACTGCGCCTCTTATGCGGTCTGACATAACATAAAGTCAGGCTCTTGTTAAATCAGTTCGGACCTGATGAAGTGAACAACAATCATACGATACGTGAAATTCCATACGCATTATCAAATTGAACACATTCCTCTGACTTCGGAGTAAACAACATATTAAATTCTCATCGCAAACTTTGCGTCATAAAACCCACTCTTTTGAACAGAGAAACTATGAAATGATATGCACGCGTTTTTTATTTTTGAAGAGAACAGCTGGTAATGATCTATTTCTTTTCTTGCTTGTTTTTTTAATACTATTTTTTTTCTTTTGGCTCGTCTTAGTTTGTTAAAATGGTGACCTCTGCCTCACCCCAAATGCTAAGAAAACACCAAACATCTGGCTTAACTGTTTTTGTATTGGCGAACGGATTTTTCCTATCTTCTTTATTAATCTTAGCTAAACAACAAAGCTAATTATAAAGGCGAGGTGTATCGCACCCATGCTCTCTGCAATGGTCTCGGTATTGAAAACAACTTACGCGATTTATTAGAAGCTAGTCGGGAAAAAAACAAACAAACAAAAAAAAATTCCCAGACTATTCAGAATTACAGTGAGAATTATCAACTCCCACCCGCCATCTGCATCTACCCTTTCAGTTTTATTTACATTATAATTCAGTATACAAGGTTTTCTTCTTGCTACCTTTTTTCCACGCTGAAGGCATATCGTAGTTTCATCCAAAGAAACCAAGTTGAGGTCACGTTAGAAGCCTTATGATCTCTTGTTAGGAGATATGCTACTATAAACAATTCCAAACAATTCCAAAAATGTCACTTGTTTTGCACATTGTCAAAAAGTATTCTCTTCTCCTTGGTTCCACTTGACAGGTTTTGCTTGTTTTGTTTGGTTTTCTTTTTCCAAGTCCATGCCAAAGTCTTGGTTGAGTCAACAAATTATGTTTTGCTGTTTTTTTGTTGTTGTTTTTTTACACCCAGTTTAAGTCGTCTTCGCTGCTTGTATCTTCGCGGATAAGTTTAAGCGACAGAGAGAGGAGTAGAAAACAGCCCAGCACAACAATAACTAAACAGTACTCCAACAACACTTCTTGAGATGCTAGAAGTCGCTGTGTTCTTGAATCAGTTCTTGATGTGTTCATGTTAGCGTGAGTTATGTCCTCCATAGCTGCAGCTGAACGCAATCAATCGGCAGCAGTTAATCCTTGAGATGTTGCATCACTATCTCCCTGTTGTTTGTTGCAATTCCGTATGTATATTTCGCCCTGGAGAGAAACTGGTTTCCAAGTAGCAGGTAGTCATTGCGGCCTTAATTCTCATAGCCTTTCCACCAGATGCCCTTTAACAAAGTTAAGAGAGTATTGGAATTGATCAATGATCATAAAAGCATGGCTAATTGGTCTGGCAGGCGATTAATTAACTTTCTCCTCAGTTAGCCATGCAACGAGATACTTGTTTTTCTCCAGTTAGTTAGCATTATGAATGTTACGTAAGTGGAATCAATTATGGAGGGGGTACGGGGTACTCCCTACAATAGCGTATACGGGGAAGTCCGCCTGAAAGGGGTACCTTTTTCAAGCTACAGGTACGTAGAAAGGCAGGATTTTTTTAGGTATATGAAAGGCATTTAGTTATTTTAAAGGACCTTTAATTAAAACATTCCAGGTAGCCAGTACTCTAATTTTATTGTTGATATTTTGTGCAGTTAGTAGACGCGAGAAAGCCGGTACAAATAAAGATTACTGTTGTTGAACAGACGCACGTAGCCGTACGCATCACATAAATATGGCAATTTTTTTCCTTTTTTAGCGATAGAACTGGCTAGTTATGTAAGTATGTGAAGGGGGATGTACCTTTTTTTCAATTAGGGGTAGACGAGAGAGGCACCTCTTCTGTCAAGTGGTATACAAAACAGAGTAAGGGGTCGGACCTTGGGGTGGAGCCTTGTACATTACTCCCCCAGTTTACCCCCGGAGGAAGAGAAACTGGCATTGGTCTGGCAGCCTACTTATTAACTTTTCTGTCAGTTAGCCTTGTAAAACGAGACACTTGTTTTTCTACAGTTAGCGTTACGTAAGTACTGAGCAGAATCATATTAAGACCTCAATTATGGTATACGGCCTCTCTTTATCTGAACGAATTGCGTTATCTGTTTGATAGAAGAGAAGTATGTTCCTAGGAAGTTTATTATGGACTCTATTTGTGTTGGGCAGCAACATCCTATTTAGATTTAGCGATGCAAAGATCAGAACAACAACTTGAGAGCAACTTCCGTGACCCCCGCCGTGAAATTAATACTGAAATCAGACGTGCAAGGGATCTGAAGTACTTCAAACACTCCCGACACGCGACCCAATTTATCTGCTAATTATTACATAATAAACACGAATGAAAACAAAAATAGACAAGCAATTTCTCGGATCAGTTCAGTTAAAGCACAAGCAGGAAACCAGTACTATATGTAGGTGAAAGGGATCACTAGTTAATCTGAGTTCTTACATGTATGAACAAAAAATCGCAAACTCTAGTCCACAGTAATCCGAAGGAATGGCGCCGATCTTGAAAATTATATTTCGCATCGTCAATTTACCTTTCTATATAGCCTGCGAGCAGGCTCACGTTGGAGCACAATTAAGCGCGCGCAGTGTAGCTGCGAGCGCGAAATCGAGCGGCGAAGCCGCGAGACGAGTCACTTTCTTGGCGCCTCTTCACCGGAATCCTTCCCGCCGGATCGTTTTGCTCTTCATCGCTCGCGCGCGTGACTCTAAGGATCTCTAAGGTGAGCCTGCTCGCAAGCTACTTTCTATATTAATTAATGCAGAGTAGTAAGCGATCAAAATTACTTAAATGAGATTCCTTAACTTTAAAGAGAAATTATCCAAAGCATTTAAGATTTATTTTTAAAGTAGCGTGGATCCACTGCTTCCTTGACATTGGCCGTTTTCACGCAAGTATAAAGTCTTGACGTGAATTCTAGTCAGTGGTCGACTAACAATGCTTGCTTCGTCTTGAGATACTCAGCGGTGTTTTCCAGTCGAAGATCATGCACTCACTTTACTTCCGTACGATAAAATAAATAATCCGCTACATACATCATTATCTTACATCATATTTAACTGCACAGAGAATGAACATAGAACCATTCTTAACTACTAATGTGTTCTCGAGGGTCGAGGAGGTAGCGTGGAGGACCATTGAGTATTGAGGATTAGTTCTTTTTGAGCCTAAGGACTGACGCATGACGGAATGCTTTCCCGGAATTCCGATTGTGGGGAATATGGAAGTCTGTTGAATATTCATGACATACTACACCACGCAGCAATCAGTTCTAGACGTTACGTCAGTTCCTTTTTTCACCCTCGCAGAAAGTTCTTGTGAAGTATTTTTGTACTGCTAATAGATTAAATCAAAGCAAATATACCGACGAAAATGTTTTCTTTGACTAAAAAAAGTTTTTGTTCATTACTACATAACATATACACAATCGCAATAATTCCGCATGTTTCTGCCCCCCATCCACCTCCCCTTCTACACCACTGATGCAGCATTTGAACAGAATGCCGTAATAAGCAACCGAATATTAAACAATAAGCCATACCGGCTGATAGTTGAATATTCTTGGTTTACTTTTCTCGTTTTCTTGTTTCAATGCTTACACACTTGTCGATAGACTCCCTTCCATAAAATTTAGCACCACCATCTCTGTCGACCACTTTCATTTGTAGTAATTTCATTCCATTTTATTTGAGCTTCCGCCATTTATTTTTGAATTGAAATTATGTTTCTTTGATCTTTCACTCACGCCACTGGGTGACCTCGCAAGAATCCAAATCTAAAAGGCTTAATCCCTTTTGTTTCCTTTAATGGGATTAC
>JAHPZR010007308.1:0-2500 GCA_019787425.1 Platygyra sinensis | reverse complement strand
CGTAGTTTCAACCCTGCTGTGGAGAGCCGACTAAGCACTGTTTCCAGGTTGGCTAGATGATCTGGGTCGTCCTTGCCGCTGACTAAGATGTCATCAACTCGCACAACAACATGGGGGATGCCTTGCAATAAATTCTCCATTGTACGCTGGAAAATTCCGGGCGCTGACGAAACCCCAAAGGGCAGTCTATTATATTGATAGAGTCCCTTGTGAGTGTTGATCGTAGTGAATTTCTTCGATTCTTCATCCAATAATAACTGTTGGTATGCCTGTGACATATCCAGCTTGGTGAATTTATTTCCTCCACCTAGTGTGGCAAGCAGGTCCTCAGTCTTTGGGATTGGATAATTATCCAACTTTGAGACTTGGTTAACGGTACACTTATAGTCACCACAAATACGCACTGATCCGTCTTGTTTCACCACTGGAACTATAGGTGCCGCCCACTCTGTGAACTCTACTGGAGATATTATGCCTTCACTCTGCAATCGATCGAGTTCCTCTTCGACTTTCGCTTTAAGAGCATATGGTACAGGACGAGCCTTCATGAACTTGGGTGGAGCACTTGGGTCAACATAGATTTTAGCCTCTGTGCCCTTCAGTGTACCCAGTTCTTCGCCAAAAACGTCCTTGTGTGCATCTAGGATCTTCTGCAGCTGAGGGTTGCCCTCTTGGATGCTGAAAATACTGTTCCAGTTAAGCTTAATCACTTGAAGCCAGTCCCTTCCAAGTAGATTGGGTCCAGGACTCATCACCACCAGGGCTGGTAAATTATGCTGTTGATTTTGGTACTTGACAGGAATCAGTACTTCACCCGACACTGGTATTTTCTCTCCTGTGTATGTGCTTAATATGGCCTTCGAACTCTTCAATTCTACTTTGTCACGTAACTTGTTGTACGTTTCTTCATTCAACACGGTTCTGGTCGCGCCAGTGTCTATCTCCAATTTGTGTGGTTCACCACAAAGTTCCACAGTTACTTCGAATGCCTTAGGTTTGCTTTGCCCGCGAATGTGATACATAGTCGCTGCATAAACACCTTCTTCGCCGGAAACTTCGTCCACTAAATGTGTTGGCTGCTTCTTCTTCCCCTTTGCTGGCTTGCTGTCTCGCGAACCGGTTTGTTTACCTTCCCGCTTCCAGGAATCGGTTCCTTTGCTCGTCTTTTTCTTCGAATTTTTCTCGCCACGACACACTTTGGCTAAGTGCCCTCTTCGCCCACATTTAAAACACTGAGCATCTTTGAATCGACAGGCTGAAGCTTCATGTTTCTCCCCACAACGGTAACACTCTGAACCTGGACGACGATCTTTCGCATCTTTAGTTCCGTTCTTGTCCTGAGCGTCGACCTGATTAACGCTGCTGGGGGTCGTTTCGGACTGAATATCAACCACGTGCTTCGCCGCTAACTCTTCTCCCAAAGCAATCTCCTCGGCTTTCTTGAGTGTCAACTCTCTTTCCGCCAGTAATCTCCGCTGGATTTTCTTATTATTTATACCACAGACCAACCGATCTCGTAGCATTTCTGGTAACGACTCGCCAAAATTACAATGTTCAGTTAGCTTACGCAATTCTGCCACGTATGCTGCAACTCCTTCGTCTTCTTTCCGATTTCGGCTATGAAATTTGTAACGCTCCACTATCTCACTCGGCTTCGGTAAAAAGTGCTTCTCAAGGGTGTCGACAATCTTCTTGAAAGTTGTCTCCGCTGGCTTCGCTGGTTGAAGTAAATCCCTCGCAAGTGCGTACGTTCTACTTCCGCAAACACTGAGTAGGATTGCTCGTCGTTTCCCCACATCTTCCACCTCATTCGCTAGGAAATACTGCTCCAACCGCTCTACATACTGGGTCCATGATTCTTCTGATTCTTTGAATTCGCCTATTTTTCCGTAGGTCGCCATTCCTGTTCGAATCTAGAATGAAATGTCTCGTCGCCAAATGTAATGACGAGCACCATGAGATGGAACAGCCGACACCATACATATATGTTAATGTGGCCGGGTGGGAGGTCCGTATCGGGAAAAACTGTGACCGAGGGCTCTGAAATGCTGCCCGAAGGCCGCAGGTCACTCAGGCAGTAAACAAACACATGTACGAAGAATTAATGTACAATCTGCTGGCCTTCAACGGAGTTTATGTCAAGATAGCTATAAAAATGCCTAATCACGCCAGAGGCAAATAGCGTCTATTCCCCATAAAGGTCCACAGCAAATGGCTCTCAGATTGCCAACTCTCAATCCGTGGACTATTATAGATTGGCCTAGCTCATACATGTTTGCCTTTCTTTGTGTACCCGCAGAAGTCGAAAATTTGCGGAACCTTTCAGTTTAAATTCCTCCATAGAAAAATAGCTACAAACAGTTATTTATTCACAAAAGTGGTGATCTGCCGCTGATCAACCTTTGGCAGTGTCTGTAAAAACACACCGGACACACTATTTTACATTTGTTCTGGGAATTGTATTTTGGTTCAAGCTTTTGAATGAAAATTAAACAGTGGA
>JAHPZR010007307.1:35000-46262 GCA_019787425.1 Platygyra sinensis | reverse complement strand
TCAGCCTCCGAAGTACATTGTTGGGTTTTGTGGGTAGTGATCGATGTAACAAATATCTTGCAAGTAGAGGCTACATTTTCGCTGTGTGAGCTGTCGTGCGAAAAGTAGCCTCTGCCAACAAGCGTTCAAATCCGTCCAGAAATCTGGAAGAATAAAATTAATCAAAAAAACGGGGTTTTCCTATTTTTGACCGGTTTACAGCATTGAGCGCGACTCTTGCGTAGCAGATCACAGTTGCCCCATCTTTTTTATTCCCATGAAACTCACGCCATTTGACGACAGACTTGACGATTAATTTTGCTCGCGAATCGCGTGACGAATTTCGCGCATGGGCGATAGAAAATTGAACGGTTGTCGGCAGAGGCTACCTTTCGCACGACAGCTCACACAGCGGAAATGTAGTTTCTCCTCGCAGGGTATGTAACGAACTTTGCAGATAAAGCAAAAACTTCAAGAAGTTCAGTTGCATGTAATACAAAAGTCGTGATGTTTTTATTCCTAGATAGGACCGCACATACATCGTCCTCTTGGCCAACTCGTATAGGCCCGACGATAATCATCGAAGCACCAAGTAATTGAGACCTTTGCGTGCATGATGGCAGTCTTGTATAACCCCTACGTCAAAGCAAGAGTATTTTATAGTTATTTTCGCTTTATTTAAACCTAAGTGGAATATGAAATATTATTTAAAATAGATTAGTACCTCTGTAATGTAGTACTGCCGCTAATTCGACTTAAACGAGCAGTTAGCCGTAAGAGCGATCTTTGACATTTTCCAACCAAATTCGCGTGAAAAGAGTTTCTTGTGCCAATCAATAAACTTTTGTTTTTGATTTAGGAGGGTATAGACTGTTCAAATCTGTAATTAAATAACAAATAAACAGCCGCACTTTCAGGAAAATGCACTTCGAAAATCGCCCAAAATCGCTGTCCTGTAACAGTCACGCAACATACCTGGATTTAAACCCTTGTGCAAAATTACCGTTACACTAAAAAGTTGATTTTATGCATTCAAAACGTTCATTTTAAGGTACTTTAACTTCAGAAAAAAATCTGTGCCGTAATTCCTTAGAGCAAAATTGTTTTAGACCGGAGAAATTGGCATTGTTTTTGGTGGTTTTTAGGGCTTCCCTTGGCCGAAAACTAGGGGGGTGGTCAATCTCGGGAGTGAAACGCCGGGAAATCTTGTTAATGTCACCAAAGTTAATCTTACCAGCTTGGTTTTAAATAGTGAAAAAATAAAGGAAATCGGTTGACCCCGATCTTTTGGCCATGCCCGGTTTTCTCTGACAATGACTCTTAAAAACATCTACCTACATCACCATCTAGAGATCAGGAATCATTTTACGCTGAAAGCAATAAAAAGGATGTCGCGCCCGTGACCAAAGCTTCTAATAAAACGCAGCACTATCCTTTCAAAATAAGTTTCACCTCCCAAGCAAAGTCTGTGACTTCGTTTTATTTCTCCTTTGGCCATCCATAAAATGTTTCGTTTCCCATCGCCCTCCCTCTCGTGAAGGTGGGTCGGCGGGGCAAAAAAAGAAAAGAATGAAAACATGAAGGGTGTGGATGCCAGCGAAGGCCGGGCTACTAAGTACGAAAGATTGATTACGTGGTCCTCTCGTTCGTAATTTCTTTTGTATAAATTCTGCAATAAAAGTGAAGCATTGGAGCCAAGGCTGGCTCATAGCTGCTGTAGCTTATCCCAGTTTCTGTAGCATGAAGCGGCTAGAAGTATTTCTTCTTCCCCTGGGCGGGATGCTAGTCCTTCGCAGGTCACTCCCCCGCAATCTAGTTAGGTTTCCCCAGCAATTTGCAGGTACCCATTTATACACCTGGGTAGAGAGAGGCACTGTGAGAGTAAAGTGTCTTGCCCAAGAACACAACGCAATGTCCCCGGCCAGGGCTCGAACCCGGGCCGCTCGCTCCGGAGTCGAGCGCACTAACCATGAGGCCACCGCGCCTCCCAAAAATTATACAATGGCAGACAGTAATTTATGTGCACTTCTGATAAGACTGCGAAAAGAGAAGAGAGTTGTGGTTTTACAGGCTAGAGTTCGTTGACAAGAACTTGTCATTTCAAGAAGTATTTACCGATGTGTATAATGGAGATTTAGATGTACGTATGAAATGCAGAGTTAGATTTAACATGCCGGAAGATGCATGCAGAACCGAAAGATTTTGTTTTAGTCGATCTCGCTGAGAATGTTTGAACAATTGTTAATGCCTTTGGGGCGAACTTTGTAGTAGATATAGATGTTCTGATAGATGATTTGGCTTATAGAAAATACACAATTGAAGTTGTATTAAGGGGGTTTTTGTTTGTTTTCTTTATCAAATTTTACATTTGACTTGAACGGCTTTAATCTAAAAAACAGGAAAATAATTCAATACGATTTTTGAAATGGCGTGCGGAAGAAAACTTAGTGGTGAGCAATAGAGACAATAGAGTGTTAACGTCTCGGAACTGTTCATCAAACTAGCATATTTCCGCGGGGCAACCATCAGCCGGTAGTTACGAGACAAAAACACTATATATAGTAATCTCGAGCTCATAATCTAATTGTTAAAGGAGCATTGTCACGAGGATTTTGCTGTTTTAGGTCAATTTCTGTGCTGAAATCATTACTTTGAGGCTTTAATCTTAAACAAAATGTTTCTATAAAGCTACGTCGAAGATATCAAATGAATTTTATCAGAGAGGGCTAACCATGATAATAAAACTCTTGAGGATTTTTGGAACACGCAGCATCAAAACTTGAAAAAATTGGCCACATTTTTCAAATTTCAATCCATTTCCATCCATGCCATCCGTAGCGACGGGCGACAGGAAACAGTTTCAGTACCTTCAAATTGTCTTTAACAACAAAACTAGATCATTAGTTTTGGAATTCAATTGATGCGAAGACATCTTCTAGCTTTTTATAAAGTTGGCAAAGAGCGTGACAATGCCCGTTTAAATAGTAAGCTGACAAGACTGTGTCTATCGACCAAAACGTCTGACTGTACTTTCTTGGAATATATCTCTGACATGTTCTGTAAAATAAGTTAAATGAGAATCTCGTCCAAACAAGTGAAATCTTATAAAACAGAAAAAAACTACTATTCAAGTCTAGTTAATATCCTTGAAAAAATTGTTATGATATATATATATTTTAATTTCTTCAAGCAATAAAGAACAGTTTATACAAGTGGAGTGAGAAGAGCAACATAGCAACTTTGATTAAACTGATAGGAACATAATCACAGTGAAGAATGAAATGATGATGATATCGACATAAAGACTTAGTGACCAGGTGCTGTTAAACATGCACAAAGGTTTTCAATTTAACCTGCCATGTTACGGAGCTCCGTCAAGCTAAACTTAGTCTGAGTTTAAGGTTGCACTGTACATGTTCGCTTAGTCCGCAGCGTAAGCTTAGATTTCCTTCAGCTAGTTTGTACCGTCCCACCGAATTACAACTGGCCAAATGTACATAAAAGTTATTAACTCAGCGTGAGGTTTGTATGGTTGGATATTGGCCACGTTCAGTTTTTGCAAAACAAAAGAGAACGAGCGAGACCAATGTCCAGCCATCTTAACCGAGTAAGCCCAGTCAATATAGGATTTCTATGAAAAAAGAGTACTATTTTCTTGTGAGACAAAGCGGGTAATCCCAAGCAGACAAGGCAGCGCCATCTTTCCCCCTGGGGTAGGCAATCACAGGCCAGGATTTGGTGTATTTTACTTGCTCAAAAAGCGAACTTTTTAATAAACCTTTATTAATATTCTTCATATGTGAAATTTAGATTGGAGTAATGTGAGGTTCTTGTAAAAGAAGCTGCGGAACTCAACTTGATCAGCGATATAAAGCGGGACATATCTAAATTCGGCTCTGTCTTCACTCAAACTGGAGCAACTTACGGCAAAAATACTTAAGCAAAATTCCAACAGCCATAAAGGCGTTGAGTTGTGGGCCAAAAGCATAAACGGTTTCGGGAATTTCGGATGCCATTTCCCCTGCGCGACATCCGCGAAAATTCTCGCAGCAATGTACGCGCGTGTGCTGCAGGCGATGGCGCAATTTGTTCTAAAAATAAAAAAAATTGTCCCAAATCATGTGGCCAACCCCGATACTAGAAATGATGCGCGCTTACGGTCTCCGTCCCTGATTATGGCTCCTGATATCACCTTAGAAAATTGAACGGTATCATACGATGTCAATTTAAGAAATCATACAAAATCGGTTGCTAGAGATTTAAGTTATCTTTTACTAATCACGAAAAATTTTGTTGCACTCATGGAGGCTTAGATTTTAAATACTGTAGTAATCAATCAAAGCCCGGAATGTTTGCCCGGTCCAATTAGTTTAGTCAAAGATATAAATAGGGCAACCTGGACGTGTGTCGTTTTACTCTTCCAAACATTAACATTTGTCTCGGGTAAAGCAATGCACTTTAACTCACCATTTTGTACGACGGTTGATTGGTTTTGTTGTTTGCTGTGACACAGTAAATCAACAAAAACATTGCAGACAGCGACAACAAGAACATAACGGAGACTTTATGTGAAATGAAGGCCATTTCTTAGTTCTCTACGATCTTGCTGCGAAAGAAAAGTTTACAAAGACCGAATCAGTATAAGCGAGCCTGACGGCGGTAGGCAAACCACGTATGTGGATGTTCCCCAATTTTAGACCAAACTTGCACAGTATTAGTTTGAATTAAAAAATCCTGGCAAACTAGAGAAATGTAAAAAGCCATCAAAAACTACCATGAGACAAGAGATTTTACAAAGGACTTTAATTTCCTTTTAATTTTAGAATCGCATCAAATATTTTCTAGATTTTATAGATTCGACAAAATTCGCTTAATTTGCAAGAAGGCTTAAGCTTTTCTTTTCCGTTGCAATATCGAGAACTATGTATTGAGACATCAGTCGCAGGAGCAAAAAAATAGAGAATATACCATACCTCTAAGCACGAAGGATTGCTTTTCTGTTCCAAGCACCTGTTGAACAACTCACTGTAAAGGATAATAAGTAAGTGACGTGTGCAGTTGAGTTTTCATTCTTTGTGTTGACTTTGGTTCGTGTTTGGACCAGTTTACTGTTGACCATGAGACAAGCTGTTTCAATAGTACATTACATCACTAATAATATTGATGGCAGTTCTTTTGTTTTTTTTATCCAATCAAAGAATAAGATTTTAGCTTCCTGTTACGATGCATTAAACAAACTGAATGCCGCGTTTTTTTCTCAGAGTTAAGACTGTACGGAATTTTTGTCGAATGGACCTTGCAGTGTTTTCTAAAACAGTGAAAGCGCGGATATGATAACCATTTACTCTTAGCTATTCGTTCATCAAGAATCTTGTCCTTGAAGACTAAAAAAGATGAATAACCAGTTTTGTTTTTCTATAGGATTTGAATTAAGACCTCTTTGGTCATGATGTTACTGATGATCTTGACTTGTTTGTCAACAGAAAAATAGTCTAACTCCAACACGTTATTGACACTATTGTTCTTTATTCAATCTACGATAATAACTTTACATAATTGTTTAAGAATGCAAATCTTTTCGCGAATAACT
The DNA here is from genome assembly GCA_019787425.1 of Platygyra sinensis. Taxonomy (NCBI): domain Eukaryota; kingdom Metazoa; phylum Cnidaria; class Anthozoa; order Scleractinia; family Merulinidae; genus Platygyra; species Platygyra sinensis. Next base: position 40,693 of record JAHPZR010007307.1, on the reverse strand, counting down.
TCGAAAAGTTCTATAGTAAGGAGTCTATTGTTAACCAAGAGAACATTTTAATTTCTGGAATAATAGTTTTTTCCAAGATTAATTGTAGTGCGCGTTTCGTAAATCAGTTAAAGAATCGAAACGATATATTTCTCAAATAAATATCAAGCATAAACATTTTGATGAAATTTTGTATTAGACCTGAGGTCTAATATAAAGTTAACGGGTGTGCAAGTTGGGCGCAAATTAAATCAAGTCTGTTTTACCGTCTTTCTCGTTCGTTTGCCTGAAGTCAGCATATGTGCCCACCACGATAATGAATCTTTGAAACAGTACATGAAAGTGTATCATGAGCTGATAAAAATCAAAAACATTGTTCGCCTCTAGCAGTTGGGTGTTTCATTCTAGTAGTTCCTCTCTATCTTGTGACCGCTGAATGAATATTACTACTTTCGATACCAATTCCTATGGTACTTAGCAAATTCATGCCAATAGTTTTTCAGTTCGCCCGTCTTTTTGCATCTTGATAAAGATAATAAAATTCGGCAGACGAATTCGCACAGTGAGTGCGTATTAAGTCGTACAACATTGACCAAAAAAGTGTATCAAAAAAGTTTATTGATATTCCTTTCTTCGAAATTCTCAAAAGGAAACTTCAATGTGTTCTGATATACATCCCTGGTAGTTTTAGGGCGCGTTCGTTTGGGATCAATTCGGAATAAGAATAATTGGAATAACGCGAGTAAGCGTCTGTTTGGGAGCTATTCTCATTCCGGAAAACATGGATTTCCATTCCGGCTATTCTGCTCCCAGGAGCAGAATAGCCGGAATATATTCTGGAATATATTCTTATTCCGGAATATCCCAAACGAACGCGCCCTAAACTGGATGGCTGGGTATAAAATTAGACACAGTTAATCGCTGGTGTTAGTTAATTAACGTAAGGGGTTTCTTGCTCAATACTATTCAAAAGCAACTAACATTAGCATTATTTTCAAATTTAAGCTCCAGACAATTCAGAAAGAGAAGAAATTATTCGCTTGTGTTGATCGAATGCCGTCGGCTACGTATATGTTTTCCTCTTGTCTTGTGCTTGTTAGAAACAGTTTTAAATTGAAATAAACAGACGTACCATTCGCAAAAATGGCACCTAATAAACTGAAAAGTATCTTTCTACTAAAAGTATCAAGAACTGAGAGACTTCTTTGTTTCTTGTCTTCTTTCTTTAGAATTCGCCTTAACGATATAAAAATACGAGTTCTGTTGAAAGGCTCATTCGACTAATCCATGTGATAAAGTTTGTCTCAACATGCACCCACTTTTTTAAGGAGCTGGCTGCTGTATTTTTTCCAGCATGCTCTAACAAAAGCTTTCAGAATTCAAGGCTTTTCGAATTTCGGGGAAACCATTCTTTAATATCTCCATGTACATTTGATAAGTTGAATAATTTTTTCTAGCTCAAATCTGAGATAATATAAAGCCACATTAGCCAGTAGTCAAGGACGCGTTTGCATCTATCTTATTGATATTATCATTCACCTATTTAAAGCATCCAAATCAAAAAAACAAATTGGCCAAGTCAGTACAAGCGTTGTCCACTTGTTTTAATGCTTCCAGTCAGAGGCTCGGAAATTAAAAAAATTCTATACTCAATTGAATGGAAAGCGAGTGACCATGGGGCCTCTTCACCTGGCTCTCAGTCCGGCTTGTGAAACAAATCATCTTAATGGCGATTACATGGAAAATGATTCAGCCCGGGCCGCAATTCATCTCGGGCAGAAAACCCTAGCCCGGTTGGAAAAATCCCATGCATAATCAAAATGGAATTTCAGCCCGGGCTGAAAAGCAGGAAACAAGATAGCTGAGAAGCGTTTTCAGTGAAATGAAGGTCATAAAGTAGAGAGTCTTATTTATTATCTCTAATTTCAAAGTTTAGATGGAATATACTCGAGGCAAGGTTAAACAGCAAGAGGCTGTCAGAGAAGCCAAAGACGAGTTTCGTTTCAATTTAATCATCATTGTAGGTTGTTACCATCCCGAAAAGTAGAAAATTGAGCGCCAACAAAAGCCCAATCTGCGGGAGAAGCAATGCGCCTATTTTCGTGATTCGTGTTCTCGGCGCCATGTTGATTCTCCTGAGACTTTCCACGCGCAATTTCATATTTGGGGCCGGGGCTAATATTTCAGCCCGGGCTGAAATTCGTCATGTAATGGCAACAAAAAAAAATCAGCCTTCCTTTCTATCCGGGCTGAAATTCGCCATATAATCAATCCCTTAGTACATTTTATTCATCTTGGATACCAGTAGCAAACTAGGTGGCTCCTAAAGTGAATAATCGAGGACCAAACAAGCCAAATCTGGTAGCGGTTTGCGCCTTTGCACCGTTTAAATTTCAAGCCAACACAAATCTGTTTCCTTTTAGTGACTTTAACTTTTGGATTATATATTTATTTATATGTTTGACTCTGTATGTGCTGCCTGAATAGCAGCTCGCTTAAGTTGAGATAGAATATATTAAGTGACGCGGTCGAAAACCTTATCAGTATACAAATCGGTGTGGAGAAAAATATTTTCATTTATATGGCATTTAATTATTAGACTGAAAATATGAACTTTCGATAAGAGCGAAGCGGAATGAGAAAATTTTGGTTTCAGGATATAAATCATTATCGCGACCTCAGGAGGAATAAATATTTATAGAAGAAACCGGAGAAAAAGCTGCCTACTCTACGTCGACAAAATCAATCCTGTGTCATAATTTTCACTTTATATTCAATAATGAAAGCGTAACGGTTTTTTGTTTTTGAATTAATAAAGCCCTAATCATCATGGCACCCTAAGAGTAATTGCTTTCCTTTGCTTTTAATTAAGAATTTGAATTCATAGCTGTTCCTTTCTCCTACATGTCAAGACGCAGACGGTTTCAACATGGTTGTCGAAAAAAAAATTCGCTTTCAGGTCGTTCCAAAGTTTGCTCAATATTGTCATTGACAATAGTACCTCTGGATTATATGAAAGATTTCGTGATTAAGTGTCAAAAAAGTTTATATATTTTCCACTGTTATTTTAGCTTCGCATTCTTCTTACAGTTTGTGGTTTTTATAGCTGTCGCAATGTGCTTGTTAGGGTCGCACGCGATCCACCCACATCTGATTTTGCCTGGTTTTGCGGTTATTTAAGGACGGTGCCTACTAATTCAAAAGTATTTTTGCGCGGCTCACTGAATATGCGGGGAAAGCAAATCATAAAGAGTGCTATTGAAATCCGAAAAGAAAATTGGGGGTTACCACGCATTTTTTGAAGATAATTAATCAGCAATATTTGTAAAAAGCTTTAAAATACAAAGCAAAGCATGGCTTTTTTTCCCAATTGAAGCTTAATTATTTCTGAAAAATGCGTGGTTACCCCCAATTTTCTTTTTGGATACCAAGATCACTTGCTAAGTTCTACTTTCTCCGTATAGTTTTGAACCGCGCAAAAATATCCCTGTATTATAAGCACCACCCATAGGAAAGCCGAGTATCTGAATGAATGAATGAATGAATGAATGAATGAATGAATGAATGAATGAAAGAATGTTTATTTGCCACACAGTTATATACATATTACAAATTAGAGTAACAGTAAAAAAGTCGTTTAAATGTAAGTAAAGAGGAATGAGATGCGACATCTCGAGATGCGCAGACCGTATGCGCAGTAACAATAGTAGGCACCGTCCTTAAGCGCGGTAAATAATATACGTTCGTTTGAGCGAAGCGAATTAGAACGTAAACATATTTTCAATTGAAAAAAAAATTGACGTTCCAAGTCAACCAAATATCAATAACATTGACGTGTATTGTTCAGTCTTTTTCTTTATTTGCATTATTAACATGCCACCGAATACAATTAAACATGTTATTTTTTTCATAATTTCATTTCAACGTGGTTAAGTAGTGCAATGTTTGTTTCATTTGTCTCTCAACTAAATACAAAGACGACTCTTTGCACGAGACAAATCCCTGGTCAGTAGGACTCTAGAAAATTTATTACTCCTGATCAGGTCAGTTTTATATTGCCTTGCAATTGTAATTTTCTACGTATACTTCAATCGCTTTAGTGCAAAGTCTACCTTCAATTCAGCATCACTGTTGCATTAAAATAAAAAGTTGAGTCAAGATACCGAGTTACGCGAATATTCAACATCGAAAAGCTAACTCTTCTGTTTCCGTTTCAATGCCTGGAATAAAAGCTTAGCCAACCCTTTGGCTGCGGTCTAGAGACTGAATCGCTATAGACTGAAAAATATTTAATGTGAATGAATTTGAATTTCGATATTTTCAAATTTAACTTATCGGTTGATTTGAGCGTCGATACTCAATTGTTATTGGTTTATTCTCATTGATTTCGAGAGGCGAGAAACATTTAGGTAATCAGTCATCTGCAAATTCTTTCCAAACCTGCAATGTTCAACGTCATAGCACAAGCAAATATCACTGAAATTCACTGCGCAATGCATCAGTTCACGTTGTTGCTTCGTGTAATTAACGAAATGTCGGCCGAGAGTTGACTGTTTACGCTTTTAATTGGCTGCTTACGCTTTTAATTGCGTAAGTATTGATATTAAAGGGGCTCAGTCATGTTTGAAAAGCTTAGCTAAACTTTTCAAATTCGTTGTTTGCAATCCCCGTCAATCTTCTCCATCCTTAACCATCCTTGTTCATTTATGGTTTATTATCATCTCTTTGATGTTTTTCTATCTTTATAAAGTGTTATTTTTAGGTTTCCTTCAATTTAACGGTTATTTTTTCGATGTTCAAAATAACTCAAGATGCCGTGACTGAGCCCCTTTAAGGATTGAGTTTTTGACCAAGGGCAACAGTCAAACTCCACGATAATTAGATCAGTGGTATTTCACTTCGCAGTTGTTCACAGTTTATCTGAATTCGTGTTTTTAGTTAGTGCTCGTTTTACTTTGGTGTATTTTCGCATTTTTAACTAATCTCGAACTCTTAATGAATCAAGAAATTATTTTGCGCAATAAGCGATGTAATGACACGTTATGTACAAGTTCTCGTGTGACTTTTTCCTTTTGAACTGAACAGTGATTGAAGTTTCTCTTACCTTTGCATCATTGCATCGGTCCATTCACCGTTGACCGTAGCATTTGCAGAACGCTTGTGCTTTTTTCACTCTACAGAGTAAAATGAAATCTTTTGGTTAATTTTAAGATCGTTTATCAATCTCCTACGCATCCTGATGAAGTAACCAACTTAGTACCCAGGCTTTCTCGTCTCCAAGGCATTGACAAGACGTCACAGCCTCAATGTTCTTGTGCTATACCCTCGGAGTAAACCGGATACCCAAAAGACTAGGCCGAGTATGAAATTAGTCCCAGAAAAGTCAAACTGTATAGTTGCAGCTTAGAATCTATCAGGTGTGTAAAAGATGACACAATTGAACTCCTTTACATAAAACAAATTGTATTCCAACTGATGGAATTTCTGGCGATTGAGTAGTCCAGTCCTGAACTCTCCTTTCTTCCCGCCCCATATAGGGGCTGAACCCGGGCGGGCGAAAGAAGAGTCAAGGATAACTTGCATGCGCATGCTCAGAACGAACCAATCAAAAATTACTTGGTCCCAACCTGTCGCGTCAATGTGTCGCGCAATGCCTTTTTCAGCTAGCGCACTGAAAGAAAACATTTTTTTTGACGTTGATATTGTCGTGAAAA
>JAHPZR010007307.1:20000-27500 GCA_019787425.1 Platygyra sinensis | reverse complement strand
CAAACTTTTGTAAAACCGTTGTAGCGTACGTTGACTTCGTCATGGATGTGGGATTGCCAGCTGTTTTTTCGCATCTTAAAAACAATTTCACATTTTTGTAGACTTTTTAGTTTATGAAAATTAGTACAAGAATTGGCAAGTTTAGTAACTTTCCTAGGTATGCTATTTAAACCGCACCACAAGAGCAACGAAATAGACAATCGATGAGGCTCTTTGTTAGTCTTCCTGCCATTTATTTAACATCACTAAACGAAGAAACAAATGCAGACCACGCCCAGCAATCAGAGGAGCCCTGAGTAATACAATTCAGCAATTTATCACTGCCCAATTATAAGCGCTTATGCATGAATGGTTGTTTTGTCTCGAGATCTAAGCCTGAGGTTTAGGAACTTCTTCAATAAAGATCCGGGACACTGAATTCCACCCTGTGTAGGCGTCATAACTTCCACTGTATCCGGCACAATTAGTGACCCAGAATCCCACGCGCACCTTGCCTTTGTGGATGTTGTTACAGTGGCCCTCAATGTTGTTGACGCGGTGAATATTTTGATTTGTTGATTTGCCCATGAACACAAGACCATCAATTGACAGGGGAGCTGCACATTCAGCACCGTTGAAAGTGAAATACCAGCGTTTGCAGCAATTGTCACAGCCCTGCACTCTAAGAACGCCAGTCCAGTAAACATGAAGGGAAGTGTCGGAGAAGTTCTTGCTGAACACACATTCCTGTAAAAAAGAAATGATAAAAAGGAAAAATCTTGAAAAAAAAAACTCAGAAACATAATTCTTTGCAATTTCCAATTATTCTCATCTCTCGAAACATTGCTATTTTTTTGCTATCACAAAAAATTGCTCACTCAATGAACTTGAGGAATCTTTGTTTTATGATCTATGACCCTGTTATGAAAAAAGTTTTGTTTGTATTCTAGAAGAATTAATCACCTTGATCAGGCCGTGTTCTTTGTCGTCATTCAAGTTTTTCCATGCGCACTCTTTCCAGTTCTTATAAGACATTGCACTAGGAGTCCCAGGAATTCCAGTTGCTCCATTCTCTCCGCGCTGCCCCTTTTGGCCGGGAGGGCCTTGAGCTCCAGGTTCACCTTTAGCGCCATTATTTCCATTGATACCAGGAGTTCCTTGAGGTCCCTGGGGGCCAGTCTTTCCCGGATTGCCTTGGTTACCTTTGGCTCCGTCGCGGCCATCACGGCCATCACGACCTGGAGACCCAGGAGATCCAGGCTTACCGTGCATACCAGGAGACCCAGATTTGCCAGGCATACCGGGGATACCAGGGATACCGCCATAACAGAAAGGAGGAGGCTGCTGATTTAGTGTAATAACAAAATAGTTCTTAACATTTATGAGAAACTTTGTGACTTTTTTGATACCAAAGTAGATAAACAGACTCGACGTGTTAGGTTTTAACCAACTAAATATTTTTTTTTTGAATCTACAAAGTCGTAGACCATAGCTTTCCGGCAATAATCTAGTTGGGCCGCATTGAGTAGAGACGTTGCTTGAAATGTTAGCATTCCCCTTTTTCCATTACATACAAAATTGCTCTTATAAAGCTTAGTTCTTTAGCAATTTGATGGAAAAAAAAAATGTCCTCCCAATTTTTCAACTCTAGCTGTCACAGAATCTAAACGTTAGTCTCTCTCATTGCAGTTTTTAGTGAAGCGGTTTGCGAGTGTGACAAAAACTTACTTTACGGTGCCACGGTCTTTCTGCGGTTTTGTTTTCCTCCGCAGTACAATAAACTGCTAAGCTGGACATCACAAACAACATTGAGGCCATAGAGCGACCAATCTTAAAAGCCATTTCCTGTCAATGACTTGCTCGGTGAAGCTGACTACAAAAGCAAAACAGTAAAAACATTTGATAACCAAATCCTCCATAGATCCTCCAGGATCTTTTTATAAAGAGGGGCGAAAGAAAGCATGACTTTGTTCCCAGGGGTTTTAGCTCAGATGTTATAAACAGCAGCACATGCATGAGGGGAGGCTAGAGGCCCCTTATTTGTCACTCAAAAGTTATAACAGGAAGCCCTGGCCTGCCCTGGCAAGGAGATTATGGAAGGCCCAAGCAGGTTATCAAGTGTGTTATTTATGATCAATCACGATCTTTTCAGTTTTAGTATAATTGAAAACCATCCTGAAATACACCGAACGATTGTTAGACATGTCAATATAAATACTGAGTGGACCTTCAACTAATTTAGCCCATGAAGCTACTATGAAAAAAAAAAAAAAATAGGATAGCCGCTACCAATAGTTTACCCAATGAGTCTCAGTTGTTGGTATTATAATCGACCCGGAGAGAACGTTTTTTCAATGTTATCTGATCTCTGCATCAGCCCTCGCCTTTGCGTATTCTAGCAGTATTTTTCTCCTTTTAGGTAATTTAGCCAAAGATATTTGGTGCAAAAAGGGGTTGTTAAAGCATCTTTTAAATATCTTACCTTACAAGTTACTCGGTGCCTATGTAGATAACAGCGATAAAGCAAGAAAAACAGAAAGAAGAAAAGAAAGATCCAATTTTAAAATCATGCTTAAGACTGTATCGGAAACTTCTACAACACTTACCTATCACCGCTGAAAAAGGAATTGAAAATCTCCTTAAGCGGCAAGCACTGTTATTCGATAACACTTTGTTTAATGTTTTCCATCTATTAATGTGTTTGTCGCGTTTTGTTTTCACAGCATCTCAGTGAATTATGCTTGGATAAATTTAAACAAGATGTTTACGCATCACTGATAGGCAACAGAAAGTGCTGCAATAATTTTCTTCTTATCTTAGACAAAATAGTTTTGTATAAATCTTTTGTTGATGATGAATTTCTCTCTACTGTCTAAAAAATACCGAAAAAAAATGTATGCGGCCGGTATATCACGCTGCGAAAAAAAGTTTTAAATTATGAAGCTAATTTTTGACAACTTTGAGAAAATGGCGCCTGTGTTTATAAACCTAAAATAAACCTCGATAGTTGCTTTTAAAGATGTGTCTGAAAACAGGCTTTGTTTAATAAACCTGAATCCACATGCACTTTAATTAAAGTGCTACTGTGATCAAAAAAATCACTTCTCTTTTTCCTTCGGATTTTAAAAGCGTGTTTGTTTGACACCTCACTGGCAAAATCTTAAGCTTCAAATTTTATCCAAACGCTGTTTTCTTTGAGTACAAGTTTAGGATTTCACGCTCCGCCATTGTTCACGTTCAAAACTGACCGATTGGACTTCAGAGGGTTGGATTGAGGATAAGATGACGTCAAAGACTCCCTAGCTTAAAATTGCAGCGTGTAAACGCAGCTTATTGTACATGCAAAGCACGAGTTTAAAAGTCTGAAAGTTCGAAACTCCCGTGCTGCATATTAATTTAAGCGCGTGCACACGCATTTCATTTTTAAACTAGTGAGTCTTTGACGTCATCTCATTCTCGATCCAGCTCTCTCAAGATTTTAAAGTTGGTAATGGCGGACCATTAATTAAGAAAATTTCAGTCAAAATAAACAGATTTCTTTTTTAAATGAAGGCTTAAAACTTCGGTCACTTAGTGGTTCAGTTACATAGTTTTGAAATACAAAGAAAAAGTAGAATTGATTTTTGGTCGCAGTAGCACTTTAACTGATATAAAAACAAAAACCCAACTATTGCCTTGCTAACTTGATAACTACATTAAACTGTCAAACATTCCTTTCGACAACTTTGAGAACAAGTCGCATGTGTTTATGAGCCAGATCAAAGCTGTCTAACTGGATTGATGTTAATTTCTCATCTATGTTTAAACAATACTGCAAAGAATTATATGCGCTGGATCCAGTTGAGGAAAAATAATTAAAACAAGAGATTTTTTTTGGAAAACTGTGGGAAAATGGCGCCTGTGTTTATAAATCTAAATTGAACCTGAATAATTACTTTTAGAGACATGTCTGAAAAAGGCTTTGCTTATAACCTCAATCCACACGCTCTGTAAATGGAACAAAGCCAAAAATCTTTCCATTTATGTCTTAATTTCAAACACAATAACCTCTTCTTCAGACGAATCTAAAATTTGCACCTGAACGCAGAAAATAGAGACAGTATATCGGATTGTTTAAAAAGAAAAATAACTTTGCTCACTAGGAAAGCCTAAATATTGACTAACTGACTTCAAAACTGCAATAAACTGCCAAACAGCACTTAAGAAAACTTTGAGAACAAGTCGCCTGTCCATATAAACCAGATCAATTCCGTCTAATTGGTTTTAACTGTCAGTCGGAAAACAAGCTATGTGTTTAAAACTTATTATCTGAAGTCAAGCACACCAACTGAATATTTTTTTCCTAGAGAAACTGAACTAAAATGGCAAACCAGAAATACATCAGCAGAAAAAAGAATTTGGGAAGTATAAAAAAGAACTTTTCCTCTTAGGAAATATTAACATGATTGTTGCGTATAACTTGAACACTAAGTTTAGCAACCAATTAACAACAACGTATCCTCGCTTTTAACAATGAATATAAAAACACGTTATGCCCACTAACCTATACACCCTCTCAATTTTGAAATCGAAAGGAAGTTTGCTTTGTCATTTTTTGTAGTTCCAATTTGGATTATCTGGTATATTGTCTTTCTTGTGCTAAGAAGGCTGTGCTTGTACAGACAGAGATATGCACTGTCTATTTTCAGTCTATCACAGCAAGGAAGTTTTTGCTCACCCTTTTGCCCGCCAGCTTAATGTTTAATCAGAAGATGACCATGACCAAATTAAGGTGGCAATCCTTAAATTTGACTCCACTCCGTGATTGAAGGGATTCTTTCTCACATCAACGCAAATAGGCTGAAAGTGGCCTTTTATCCGCTTTTTGTTATTTACTTTCTTAAATTTGATATAATACTATACAAGAAAATTCTGACTACCTGAGAGCAGTGCAGTTTGAGTGTAACACCAGTACCAAAGTGTAACACCAGTGCAAATTAAACATTGTAATTCTAGCCTAAGACAACCTCGTCCCCAGGGCCTTCTCGATGATTTTTAAAATGGCGGATCGTCGGTAAAAGACCCTGGGCAACGCTGAACTAACACCTTTGTTGATTGGCCCATTCATACGAACGCGCTGATTGGTTTAAATACATCCTAAAGAAATATGGCGGACGTAGCGAATGTTTATACGAATATGAAAGGGCTTTAGGAGGTTGGACTGCAGTTCAGTTCAAGCGATGTTGAATCCGACTGCCATTAACGATTCAAAATGTGAATCTTTTCCGTTAGATTTAATGTAAAAGGTGTAACCTATACCACAGAAGTCCGGGAAAATATACATATTAAATTAGCATGTAAACGTAAGCTTTTGTTGAAGTACAGATCTGCCGAGAGCTAACGAGCTGCAGCTCGTCACATGTGGTCAATGTCCTAGTTTTGTTGTTTTATATTCAGTTGCAATGAGTTTCTCTGCAGCGTACGGAAACAAAGAAGAGTTTGAAGCGTTTGTCATGTTCGAATTTCAAACCTAGAAAGGAGCTTTTGCTCGTTTCTGAGCTTTGTTCTTTCATACGGAAAACCGCTTCTATTTCCTTGGACACGTATTCTTTAGGCTTACTTCATATCTTATTTCGAATGCACTCTTTTTTTTTATAATAATAATATTGTTTTTTCTGACCGAGGCTGAATTGAGTATTTCTATTTTTCTGCCGAGTTTATAATTGAGAATATTCTTGTGAATATTTTTAGATTATAGCATGTGACATTTCTGTTGCCAAATCACGGTATTTGCTGTCTGGATGGTGTTAAAGTAATTCATTATTTTTAGAGCCAGCCTGCAGGCATTAAATACATGTTGATACAATGCACATGACTTCTTGCAAAAGTGTTATAAGTATCAAAAATACGGCCAGTGCTATGTTCGAGATTCAAATGTAAAATAAGTTTACTGTATTGAACTATGGTGCTTTTTTCTCAGTACCTGGCCAGGGAAAATGGTTCCTGTTTTATTGTGTCCAAAAACTTACATTCCTTACGATCTTAGTTTTTCTATAAGTGGGGGCCTTATTTCAAATCTTGTTTAAGTAATGGACAAGAGAACAGGTGAAGGAGATCATTTTTGTATATAATAAATATGTATGTATGTATAAATGTTTAGTACATTTTTTCAAAAAAGAAATGCACAGATTTACAAATGAATAAAGAACAACTTGACTTTATTGCCTTTTTTCCTGTCTTGCCAGCTCCCCATGTGAGAAGGGGAGATTGGAGGATATAGGTGCTACTTGCTTATTGTTTACCGTAGATAAATTGCCATCTTGATGTACCATCTTGGCACTGAAAGGGGCCAATAAAACATGTATAAAAGCTGCTGGGTATCTTTTAGTGTATTCCACAAGCCAAGGCAAGGTTTATAGGTGACAACATTCCAACAGAGCATTAGCTACTCATAGAGAAGATGAATAAAAATTACATATTCCAAAGTAGTATTCCCTGATCTAAGCAGTGATAACTATATAACGCCATTTTTCGATGCAAAGCTTTTGCTTCATTCTTTCTGATATCACTTGATGAAAAAACTTCAAAGCTGTAAAACTCAAGGAAACTGTTGGAAAAAGAATTTAAATGCGCCTAAAAGGTAAAGTAAGCAGTTCTTAACGAATAACATCGGTTTTCCTCTAATGTTTGTGAGGCTCACAAACATTAGAGCACTGAGACTGCGCAGTACGGGCTGAAAATCAGCTTTAAACTATGAATAATCAATTAACAATTAAAATAATTATTGTTTTCTTACAGTAATTCTGTTGTTTTTAGAAACTTAAGTATTCACCCCCCCCCCCCCCCCTCCTCCCCACCAAAAAAAAGTTACTTACAATTTATGGGCATGAAGAACATCCACTAGCCCAACTGAAAAATTAACAACAATATAGCCTTGGGTTATCAGGCACTATTTTCATTTGATTAAGGAACTGAGTGAAAATGTGGTTCAGCGAGGAATTGAAACTGGGTCTCCACGTTGTTTCTAATTATTTATACATATTTTCCTATATACACTTAGATTACAGTATTAGCCGGAAATAGGTTATAGAATATCACCTATATAACGTAAAGATTAGATTCTCTTTGCCATTACGTTTTTAATTGAGTCCAAAGCCTAGCAATCAAAAAAATGTTCATACCTCTAGATCCAAAAAGAGTCAATTACAAGGGTGTGTAGTGCTGTTTTTAGGTCACGCAATCATTAGAGTATTTAAGTCTTAATTTTAAAATTGTACACTACAAGGGTATAGTTAACTTAAGTAAGGCTCAGGTTAATAAATTCTGTTAATTAGACTTCATAAAAAGCGATGCTTGTGAATTCAATCAATCAATCTATAATTTAATTTCAGTCAGACTTGTAAAATTAAAATAAGCTTATAAAAAGTTAATTACCTCATGTTCACATTGCAAGTTGGAGTACGTGACTCGACCATCTTGCTTGAATGAACTATAATAGTAATATGAGGCCACAGAGAGTTTGTTTTTGACTTTGTACTTAAG
>JAHPZR010007307.1:10000-15000 GCA_019787425.1 Platygyra sinensis | reverse complement strand
CCAATGATAATAAGTGCCGCTTGAGTGATGGGACGACAATCAGAAAAATTCACTTTTTACTGACGCTGGGAAATCTCTTGCGTTGAAGCGGATTATTGTTAAGCTCTGTGAAGTTGTCGCATCGACAAGCGAAGAATTTCCAAAGTACTTTTGCAGAAGCTCCGGCTAGAAACTTACTCGTCAAATCACAAACATTGAGGTGTTTGCCTCAATCTGCAAAACTGCCCACGGCGACAAGGCAACTGCTGTGAAATTCTGTAGTGCGCAACGTTTCCGACATTTATTACGAAGACCCAAGAACTTCAAAAGATCTTTTTAATGACCCAATAACAGTTGTTAAAAGATCTAGAAGAATGTACTGATGCTGGTTTATTAAAGGAGTTCTTATAAATAGCAATAAAATCGAAGCCTAAGTTGCCAAGGCAACCATGCTAAAGAAGGTTTTTTCTAAAGGTAGATTTTGCAAAAATATATCCTTTTCCACAATGACCCCTAATGTTCAGTAACTATAACTTCAATGTTTAATTCCCCTGTACTCTTACATCAATGTTTTGCAATTAGCTTCGTTTTCTTTGTTCCTATTTCCTGTCAAATCAACCTTTAAAGCGGAGATTTCTGAACATGTGATTTGGATGAGGACAACAAGGAAAAATTGGAGTAAACATGCCTAATGATGCGAGGGATTCTTCATATAGCCCATAGCCTTATGGTACTCTCCAGTAAGTAAGAAAAATAGAGGATAAAGTTCCAAGCTTCCCATAGTCGATCTGGCCTGAAATCATGTCTCCTAGACAGACCAAGTTAAAAAAAAAAATCCCTAATCACATAAACTAAAAGGGATCTTGTTACTCAGCCATGTTTAGATGTTGCATTTACAAGGTGTGATTCCTACCAAATTTAGCAAACTGAAACTGTGTATCATTGATTAAGGATGTTATGAAACTCCGAAAAGCACAAAACTGACGAAAACATCATACAAGATGAGACTGGAGCAAAGCAAAGCTGCAGGCAAGGGTCGTCTAGGAAACTTATCCATTTCCCTAGACCTCCCCACCCTGTGCATGTACTATTTGTTAGTGTCGTGATGCAAGCCTTTAGATAAAATCATAAAATCACAATTTTCCCTTCACCCAAGGTTGAAAGGGAAAGTTTTTGAGGAAAGGAGCAAATCGATCTTCAGTCCTTGCAGTTATAAACTACAAAATTAAGTTTTAAGCTTACGTCTGTGAAACCTTAAAAAAAATGCGCATCCTAAAACTAAACTTAAAAAATAATAAGGCCGGTAATAAGGCCGGGCGAAGTCAATGTATAAAAAGTAAAGATGAGCAAAAGGCATTACCAGTCTATGATGCAATGCGCCTCATAAGCCACCACTTTCACAACCTTTAATTTCTGGTAGTAATGCGACAAAAATTAGTAGCTCTCAATACAGTGCCTTTTGTTAAACGCTTCCTCAGGGAGCGTAAAATCAGCTGAAAATTTCTTGCCTAATCATGAGAGTTTTTCTGAAAACTTCCCTGTAAAATGTTATCAACTTCTGCTCCACAAGTTGCAAACTAGCACAAACAGTCTGCAAGGGCTTTAATAAGGGTTATTTATTTGATGGTCGATCAGTGCTTCTACAATCACTGTCTCCAGTGCCAGTCACACGATCAAAGCTGATACATCAAAACTTTAACTTTACCGCCTTTAAAGCGTTCTTGTCCTCTAAACCGAGTAACATCCACCAAAGATTATCGAAATCAATCCTTTTCCAACTGCTTTTCCGCAAATTCACAACATCTTTATTCAGAGATGCGCAGTAATAGCAAGGCCCATATGTAGGGCCTTGCTGTATGTACGCATGCCCAAAATCGAACTTTACGAGTTCTCCCTTCCGTCTGGCTATGGGAGATCTGGGTTCGAGAAAAACAGCAATAAATATCATCTTAGCGATGCTGCTGCGACTGAAAGAAAGAAAATTTAACGCTATAGTAGATATGCCAATTCAAGAAATACAAAATTTGTAGAAGTTATTTTTTACTTATCACGAGACACTTTGTTGCATGAACTGAAGTAATAGTACATAACAGTTTTATTTTAGTATCTGAGACTGCACCGTGATTTGACCTCCGGTTTGTTTCATTGCTGTCAAGGTTTCCCGTAGCAACACAGATAGTCGCCTGCAAAATAATCAATAAACTTAACATGACGGTGAGCTGTGCTTCTCTCAAAAGATTTACGATTTCAGTGATCTGTGGATTAGAATATATATTAAAATTAGCTGACGTTCAGTGAACGTGAAGGGGGCGCTGTGTGTTGGCCTTTTGACTTCGCTTACAGAGACAGTTACCAATGACATGATTTATACCGTTTAGGTTTAAAATATGGAGAAAGGGATAGTATTCTTCAAAACTGTTCCTTGAAATGTCACTCTATCGGAGGCAATTATCAGCTAAGACAACTTGAAGCAGGTAGCATACCAACATTTAAGGAATTATGACTTGACCACTTGAAAATGACAATTTCAATGACGCTCTGTAGACTCTAAAATATCAGTTTTCTACAGAGAATGCAAAGTACAAGTCATCAGTCTTATTTATAAAAAAAAAAAAAAACTATTATGAAACTACATGTTATTCTGCGATAATTTGCCCTCTTACGTACATAATTTGCAGGCTGTATGAAGCCAGTTTTATTTGTCTCATGGTCTAAGCCGCAAGGTCATTTTATGGTTATGCGTTTTTCCGTGCTTTGCGTCCAAGTTTTTTAACAGGTAACTTCAGATTAATTCAGCAAATTACATGTAAATGCGAAACCGTAAAAAGTTACGGAGTAAAACTCAGTTGTGAACTCATGACGATACAAAATCAGTGACCAATTTGGCCTGAACACCCATCATTGCAATGGTAAGCTTTTTAGCTGGCCAGAAGGAAATAAAGAGGCAAATAGAACAAATATAAAACAGTAAGGGAAAAGAAGAAGATCAAGGGAAAAAGAAAGAAGCAAATTTTTATGTCCTCTGCACAAGACCTGTGCTTAGTGAAAGTTAAAATTGTTTCTTCTTGTAGCGAAGACCAAAATTTCAAAATCGTGAGAAAAATGTCATGGCTTAAATATTCATGAAAGGCTCATGTAATGAAACATTTTGCTCTGTAGACAGACAAATTTGTGCTAAAAACATCCACTTACATCACCTAGAGATCACCATCTTTTTTCTTTCCGTGGAAACAATGAAGCAGATTTCGTGTACATGACCAAAGCGCGGCTAGTTCCACTCCCTCCCTTTTGGCCGGAAAGGCCCTGGACTCCAGGTTCTCCCTACGGCGCCATTCGTTATTCGTTACATGGATACCAGGAATTTCTGGAGGTCCCGGGGGTCCAATCTTCCCCAGGAAACCTTGGCCATCTTTGGCTCTGTCACGCGGGCCTCATCATCTGTTTGGTTAAGCTTTGTATTTTTTAATTTATTACCTGTTTTGAATTCGTTCAGCGTAATCCCATGATTTGTGCTTTTCAATAAGACATGTTCGCGTAGTGCTAATTCAGTTCATTCATTCATTTCACAAGTCGAGAAGCTCGAAAACACAATCTTTGGACAAAGACAAATTGGAGGCAATGGCAATTTAAGAAACACAACACCTAGTTAGTTGTGAAAAAGAATAGGAAGATTGCCTTCATCCAAGTTTGAAAATTTATTGAACTGAAAATATTAATGAAAAGAATGAGACTTTTAAATTTAAAAAACATGTTTCGGCAACTCCTGTGCCATCGTCAGTTTACGAATGGAATTACAATGACGAGCAATATATAGCGGAACATTAGAATAACAAAGGTATAATACACAACTGATTACAAAGAAAGATTAAGATTTACATGAAACAACTGTTGATTTAGGGAGGGTTTCTCCCAGTGAATATGTACGGCCTCCTTGATTTTTAATTGTGTCCGTGTTGTTGCTTGGTCTATGACAACAAAGCACTCGCTCGAACAAAGTGCCCGACACCCAGGTGAATCCTGTAAATGCTTGAAAATGTGAGAGGCCTTATCCATATTTAAGTGCTCGTTTATGCGCGTGCAAATGTGTCGGGAAGTCTCGCCGACATAGCAGGCACCGCAGCCTGCACACCTGAATCTATAAACAACGCATGATTTGAGCTCTTTAGGGATAAGGTCTTTCACGCTAAACAAGGAGCCGATTTTGAACGAAGAAAACACTAGCTTGATATTAAAGCTGTTGTCACAAAAACGTTGAATGGTTCTACGAATCCGCTTTTGTGCAATAGCAGAAAATTTACCCACGTAAGGTAATTTAACATAGGAGCACTCTGGGCTGTTGTTGCCATTTTGCCTGTTAAACTGAAAAAACTTATTGATAGTGGAATTAATAGTCCTGACCCATGGGTCATCACGAGAGGGAGTGGTTACAAAATTTCGGTCTTACGGAGGTTTTGTTCTACAGGCGGTACGTCGACGACACATTTTGTTTATTTCACTCAGAAGCCGATGCGGTGCAGTTTTTTCATTATCTTAACAGCAGGCATATAAATATACGGTTCACCATGGAAAAGGAATCTGAAAATAGGCTGCCTTTTTTAGATGTCCTCATTGACAACAATCAGGTCCCTGTTCTCACCACGGTGTTTCGCAAATCCACCTTTACCGGCCTCCTTACGAATTTCACTAGTTTTACATCATACTCGTATAAGTTAGGCTTAATTAGAACTCTTATAGATAGAGCGTATAAGATTAATAGTACCTGGCTAGGATTCCATCAGGAAACAATTAAGATAAGGGATTTTTTACTCAAAAATTCTTATCCGGCACACATTATCGACAGGACTATTAATTCCACTATCAATAAGTTTTTTCAGTTTAACAGGCAAAATGGCAACAACAGCCCAGAGTGCTCCTATGTTAAATTACCTTACGTGGGTAAATTTTCTGCTATTGCACAAAAGCGGATTCGTAGAACCATTCAACGTTTTTGTGACAACAGCTTTAATATCAAGCTAGTGTTT
>JAHPZR010007307.1:0-5000 GCA_019787425.1 Platygyra sinensis | reverse complement strand
CGTGTGAACATTACACTGCACAGAAAGTCGCCTTTCTTGTTTTTGCAAAGTCATGATCAAAGGGCGTGATAAGAGCGGCCATTGTGCAAATTTTTGGCAACCTTCGAGAAGCGCTAAAAGTCATCTTTGACTTAAATTTTTCTACGTGATAAAAACTGGCATGCCTTTGATTCAGCTTACGCCATGTCATGTGACGTGGTTCTCTTCCGCCCCTCAACGCAAATATGCTGAAAGTGGCCTTTTATCCACTGTTTCATTGCCTTGTGGAAGGTGCATTGTTTGTTTATCTCAGAGAAACCACATTTGTCAGGATAAGATATCGGTGAACGTGTTTTGTAGAGAAAAAAATTGGGCTTACTTCTATGGTTCTGCCCTATGATTCATTTGTCTATGGCTCTTAAAACGGCTCCTTAAATCATCAACGTCATCAAAACAAAAGCTCCTTTAGCCAATCCGTGATATTTGGAACGGAGAGAAGCTCATGTGCCAGTTTAAAATAAATGGTACAAAAAAATCGTGGTTTGTCTTTCGGCTTCATGTGAGCGCTTGTGCCAGTGCAAACACAACGCAAATAAAATAACATCGCGAGGTTAATTGTTCTCCCTTTTCAGCTTACGGTTACACTTCAAATGTATGAAGGTTGTTTTACACTACGATTAACTTACTGGGAATAAGGTCCAGTGAAATAGGAGAATGTGAGAAATTCAGTTTCAGAAAGGTGAGAAATCTTGCTTACCGCAGTCAAATAAAAGGTAGGATAACCCTCGACATGTTATCTTTGATACGCAAACGGGTGTCTCACAAATAGTAGGTCTTAACTAGAGCTTGTCGCTTATTATGGAGAATTCGACTGTATTTTTATACAGCGGGAACACCATTATTGACTTAACTGGCATCAGTGGACACTATGATATGTCGGAATATATCTGCTGTCAAACCTCGATTGTTGCTGAAAAATGTTGATTTAGCATAGACGAGAGGTTAAGACCAGTGAAACTCATAAGGTATAAGTATTCAAGATGACGGCGTTGAATACACTCGTAATCTTTGATTACTAACTGACTAGCGTTGTATTTATTTTCTAGGCAAGCTTCTCATTCTCGGCTTTCGGTACTTAAGGTAATTCCCCTGAAATAAAACTGACAATAGATTTTCGTTCAAACTTTGCCCACTGAATATTCATCATATGAGAACTTCAATTTTGAAATAAAAAAGGGGGGTGCCCATACTCATTTAGGAGCACTGGGGCATTGAAAATGACCCATTTTGGCATTATTTAATGCTTATTATAAGAACGCATTCCCAGTAATAATTGTAAATTTTTATGGCCGAGACTCATGAGAACACGCATTAAACTGGAGTCAATGCATTGTATCCGACACAAATAAACTTTTTAAGTTTGATTTAGACTGAAAGCTGAATTCTTGATTAAAATTTCAACCAAATTTCTTGACATGGTTACCATAGGGCAAAATAGAAAAGGCCACAGTTTACTTGCTATTTTCGTTATTTATTCAATTTTCAGCAATAGGAATACGATCAGTCTTTCCTCAAGCAAGGTTTATGATAAGTTGATTACAATGACTGAAAAAAAAGTTGGGGTGCCCGTGCTCGTTGGTGAGCTATAGCCATTTTCCAACTGACAGCGCTCAATATCAAGGCAAATCCGCCATGTTTTCAATATGCGCGTGCACGCGGGCGAGCTAAATGATGCAATAAATTATGCGCAGAAAGGATGCGCAGTGCATTGTGAGGAATAACCTTATGGTAGCTCAAACCGTTTCCAGCCATTCCAGACTGATTTGTCTTATAACCAGTTCTTTATCAATTGATGCACAATCAATGGTATCAAAAAACTGCCCAAACACTGGTTGAACACGATGGAGTATGTATTTTCGTGCACACACTAGGTTTACCATGAGCAACACTATGGCCTGCTAAAGACATTCCCTTAATTTTCAGCTTTTAAGCGCTTATATTTCAAAAACGGCACGGTGAAATTTTTTCTTATTATAGAATGTTGATAAGCAGGATAGGGATGCGAAATCTTGTGGCAAAGTCTAAAAACAATTTCTGTTCATTGGTGTTCACGCGCCCCTTAATTTCGAAGATTAAGGTGGCTCGACACCCGCGTGTCGCGGGCCCGGGGACCCTGAATCCAGTCAGTGTGTTGTTTAGTTACACGTCACGCAGTAAAATACAAAATTCTATCATCAAAAATAAAGTCATAAATTGCGTCTGTGCAAAATTATAAATAAACGACCCTTTGCCAGAAGTCTCAGGATGTGAGCATATTCCGTTCTCGAGTTGTTCAGCAAAGGTCACTCAAAACTACACAGATTAGTATGGAGCGACCACATTTGTTACCCCACTTGAGGAGACCAACATGGCGGCCGGATTTTATTTGGGCTATGTCGAAACCTTTTCGTCCTCTCTTATTAACTTGCGCTTATTCTCACTTCCTTTACCTACTAGTTGTTCAGACCTCAAAAACACAGGTTGAAATCGCCGTTATGTTTCTCAGCAGTCGCCTTTATGACACGGGACTGTGTAAAAAATGTGAAATTCAAACTGCTTATTTTCCAAACAATTGGGCTACCGAGCTGGAAACATGCAACCGATATTCTAGATGACCTACCCGAATGAAGATAAAACTGCAAAATCCGTCGAGGTAACCGGTATGCAAATGTAGCTTTTGGTCATGCAAGTTATTTCATAAAGTTTTTCGAACTAAAAATAGCAGTTACCACTGAAACAAACGGCTTAACGATGAATAAATAGACCAAAATAGTTTCGAATAACTTCAACGTTGCAATTTCTCTATCACGACGTATTATTTTTCTGTGAAGGCGCAGCGGAGCAAGCATGCGATGTAAAAAGTCTTCATGGCAACTTGTAGCTTTGCATCGTTAGCTCACGAACCTCAACCGGTGTGGATCAGTTTTCACGAGATCCACCAGATGTACAGTGTATCACCCTACGGCCCGATACCAGAGCCGGGGCTGTGTCATTTTGCCGGGATTTCGGGGGGGGGGGGGGGGGCACTTTTGTTAAAACTTAACAAAATCAACTCCCGTTGCATGACAACCGGGCCAGCTTGGTTAGCCGAGATCCCGGTATCGTGGTGCCGGATCCCGGTTCACAGGCTCAGACTTTTCCACATGTAATCGCGGTTTTGCCGCCAGCCCAGGCTTATTAAGCCAATGGAGTACAAAATCAAGCTCGCTCAGTTTCCACACGGTTCATCGCAATCACCATCGACCGATCACCGGGCTGGCTACGCCTCATGTAATACGGGCCTGAAGTCATCCTCGGCACTACCGAATCAGCCCGCTAAGTTTAGAAAAGCTCGGAATAGCCTGCGTAGCTTTGCGGCTGAGCATTGAACGTGAACACCTCTCCCCAGCTCCTTGGCATTTGGTGCTCCTTATCGCGGCTACCCGCTTTCCTAGCGCCTCAAATTTCTTAAAAAACGGCCAAGCTACGCAGGCTACTCTGAAAATAAGTCAACGCAAGTAGTTTCCGAGAAATTCCTTTATTTTGTAAATGCTTTGTAAGGACAGGTACCTCGGCTTCGAAACGTGGGTGCGCCGAGCCGTCCTAAGGAGAACTATGGTTAATGGTATATTCATCTTAGATTGATAGCTTGTTCAGTAGTAGTTGGGAAGTACAACAAAAGAAGCATGGGGAATATCACCTTTCGCGAGAGCGCATGTGAGGGGTGGATTTAGAAATTGGGATAAAGAGCTAAGCGTGGCCATGAACCTTTAGTTACCGACGCTTCACAAGGTCGCTGACCATCGATCTCCAATTAAGCCAAGCCTTCCTCTCTGGACTACGAAATATGTCCCTCACTTTTCCTCATTTAAGCTTATACGCGAGGCGGGCGCGTGAAAATTTATCACTCTCATGCCATTGATGTCGGGTAGTGTACTTGAACATGTGCCACGGGCGGTAGCAACCAGCCAGGACAATGGGCGGGACACTTCAGGAGCTTTATTATTAATCATTATCAGTATACAATATCATAGCCATAACCATCCACCAGGCACATCTACCATCGACCATTACCATTACATGGGTGGAATCCCTGGGACTCAAGGTGTGATGCCTCTTCATACGTACTGGAAAGAGGCGCTGCATGGAAAATCAACTTGTGATGGCGACAAAGATCACGGCCTTTGATCAAGGTAATTTTTAATCTGTGTCTGTAAAACTGACGCAAATATAAGAATTAAATTATTATTATCATTTCTCCATTACCATTACAATGAGCAGTACCATTATCATTATCAGTTATCGTTAATCGTTTATCGTTATCATTCTCATTATTCCCGGATGACCTTCACAGTTGTTTGTGAATGTGATCGAAAACAAAATTGCCAGTAATGAGTTTGATTGTCTCGTTAATGAGATGTTACTCATTCAACAATTACGGACCGTGTTTAAAATGTACAGATTAGGCTCGCTTCGCGCGCTAAAGGTCTTCGTTTAGCTTTTGCAAATTACATGATTAAATTCTGGACCTCTTAGTTACTCGTGAAACTCGCAATATTCCATTTAGTTTCCCGTGACAATGGCGCCAGATGGGGAGGGGGCCGGGGGGGGAAAACGTCGGACACGTTATTCGTTAGGCTTTGCCTGTATATGCTTATCTTAATATCAGTGGTTGTTGGGTTGAGAGAAAAGTTGTAAAAGAATTGTTTTTTTATCATTATTATTGATTATTATTATTATTATCTATTATTATTATATTATTTATTATTATAATTTATATTATTGTTATTACTATTTCTTGTTATGTTTGTGAACTGGATGACATTTTTTTCCGATTTGCCGTCCAAGGCAGCGTGTTCATAGCCCCATATGACCAAAGGTTCCCTTAGAGTTTTCTCCTTACTCTACAAGCGCACACCGTTCTCAAAATCTTAGCGCGTTCTCAGTAACGCAGTTTTCTTGTGAGTAATTGAACTACTACTACCACCACCTACACCACCGAC
>JAHPZR010007306.1:17500-19682 GCA_019787425.1 Platygyra sinensis | reverse complement strand
AGTGTTTTCCTCCGTTTATAGAAATAAGACCATTTCTGTTGTGTTTCTGTGGTGTTTTGACTTGAATTGCTGAATAGCTGTCTCAACCCGGCATTTGTCAAACTTTTCGTTTCCCTCCCTAATGGCGTGCGGGACTTGAATTTTTCTTGTCGGTTTTCTATTGAACAACTGCACTTAAGTTACTGGTGCCGATACTTTTATATAAATTTGCATATTTGCTTGTATACAACCAACCTCTTCGGCATTTTTTCACAGCTCGATAGCTCTTTGTCTCTTCCCTTTTCACACCAAAGTTTTAAAATAGACCTACTGTTCCTCACACTTGAATATGCTATAATTACAAATCATGCATGTATTTTTTAACTTCATACACAGTTCACTCAGCATCATATTTGTTTCTTACTACCAGAGGGGTTTACCTTTCATCGTAAGGCGTTTATTTGTTTTCCTCTGTTAATATGGTAGAGTTTTTGTAGATTGGGTTGTTTCTTTCACTACTCTCACTGATAGGTTATTTACTATGCCACATTTTGTATGACAGGATGTTCTGGACAGAGGAACATGACGTAATTTTAGTCAGAGAAATGCTGGCGAACAGCCCCTTTGCTGGCACAAAGCGTGGAACAGTTCAAAGAGGAAGAAAGTGGAATGAAATCTCTGACCGCCTTTCACAAGTGGAAGCCCCCAAATTTAAAGTTGACCAGAGGGGTGTAAGAGAAAGGTATGGTCTGCTTGCCAAAGCATACAGGAGGAAAATTAGGGAGGAGGAGAGATCAAGTGGGATTAGCACCCCAGAACTGACAGAAGTAGAGCAAGCCCTGGAAGACCTCATTGTGAGAGAGGATGAGGCTGATCGAGACCAACAGGAGACAGTAGCACAAAAGAGGAAGGTAAAGGAAGATAAGAAAGATGCTGAGGAAGTGAGAAAGAGGGCAATGGAGAGGCTGGGAGACAGAACGAAAAGAAGTGAAAATGAAGGAAAGGCGAAGAAAAGAAGATCAAGTGGAAACAACACCCTGGAGTATCTAAAGGAGAGGAATGAAAGGTTGGATGAAATTAAAAAAGAGGAGCTGGAGCTGAAAAAGCAAGAGTTGCAGCAAGAAGCAGCGAAGAATGAAGCTATGATGAAGTTGATGGGCCAGCAACTGCAACAGCAACAGAAGCAAATTGATGGATTCCAGGCCATGATGATGACCATGTTTCTAAAATTTTGGAAGAATTGAACTAGAACTGCTTGAGCAGATTTCATATGAGTGTGCAAGTGCATGATAATGACATTGAACCTTGCCTTCTTGTTGTTCTATTGATACTTGCAGTGTATTTTTAATGTACTGATTGTCAACCGTTTTCTCAAATATTGTATTTCGAAAAGAGCATTTAGAATTGCTATACTTGAAAACATGTTGAAAAAATTGCCACACTTGTTCCAAAGAATACAAGAGCATAGCATATTACACTGTATATACTTTTCCATCTTGGATTCAAATAAATAAATGATTACTTCATTTTCATAGGTTTGTTCTTCAGTTTTAGCATATAGCATAACATTGTGTGAATTCTGAAAATATCCATACCCCTCTCACATAAAGGCATAAGGAATCCTAGGGGGTGGGGGGTGGTGGGAAAGACCCTGTTTTCCATACAAATCACTGTTTGCATTTGGAAATTCAGAGGGCTTGGGGTGACACTGTACCCCCTTTCATGGACAGAGTATGGATATTATTTTTCTGGTGTCAAAATCCTAGACACAAAAGGCCTTTTGGAAAATAAAATCAGTGAAGCACTGCTCATCATACTAGGAAAGAAACTGATGTGGACTTAACAGTATCTGGGTGACAGCTAGCACTGCCATTAAAGTTTTGTCACTAACCCTTGGTTTCCTGTAATATTTCTTTTTTGTATAATTCCTTGTGGAGATTTTCTGTTAAAACAAGCCTACAAACCAAAAACATTTAGCTATGCCCTCAAGTATGAATGACACTTAAGCAAAGTAATCTTCCAGAGATGGAGGGTCTAACTGGAAAAACTCAGAGGTTGTGTTACCATAAAGGCAAGTAAGTGCATTCCGTAGTAAGGAACAGACAATGTACATTTTCCCAGTAGGACTTAAGGACGTTCGCGCTAATTGTTTCTGCGCATCCTTACTGCGCACGCAAATTCACATGCCACGTCATGCATCGAG
>JAHPZR010007306.1:5000-10000 GCA_019787425.1 Platygyra sinensis | reverse complement strand
CCGTGAGGTGTGGTTAGCTATATTTGCTCGATGCTTTGCATGAAACGGACAGGACCATTCGCATCGGAAAACAAGGTTATGTATTTATTTTACCGATTTTAAGAAGTGATGTTTTGATGTTTCATTCCTGGCATCAATCAGTGTGTCAACATTTGTTTTGACATGGGGAAGAGTTGAATTTTTTAAATAAATTAATCTCAGAAAAATTTTGTTTACTGGGTTTGTTAAATTCGAGATAAAGCAATGGTTTTCGGCTTACCAAGACCAAGTTTGTGCGTGATTTAGTCTCGCTCGACTGCCGACTGAGACTGCTCGAAAATTATTTCTGTATCATTTTCTAAAAGAAACAGCTTTATCTTTCGTTTTCTGGCTTCTCGAACCTGTTGAATGCCTCGGCAGGACTTTTTTGTACCTTATCTTTTGCCCAGTCACGTAAAATATTATCCTTATTCTCAAAACTTTCCGCCATTTTAAAACGGCATAGGGAAACACTAAGAAGAGCATATTCATGATGTAAAAGTCTTTTGTCGCACAATCTGTTGCCTTTTACGTGTTAATTGCCATTTCTACAGAGAGATGATTATCAAATTAGCTGGAAGAACGCCTGTCAAAGATTCTTAGAGAGGGAGAGGCGGTAACGGTGTGAGTTGTTAGGCAAAAATTAAAAAAGTGCGCAATGAATATAATAATTTTGTTATAGACGTTATATTTTAACAGCGGTTTCAGGGGGTCTCTGCACACCAAAAAAGCTTAGAGTTAAGACTACATTTACAAAGTTAAAGTTAAGAATGTATAAATTATAAAATAAAATTAAGAAATACTCTTAAAGTTGTCCTTTAAAAGTTGAAAATGATGGAACTGTTGCTAATTGCATCAGCTAGAAAAGTATTCCAATTAGTCGTCAAATGTGAGAGTTGGTCAAACGATATCAACTTACTCATGATTATTTTCCAAGGTTATTTCAAATCTACTGATCATCAGTATTTCATTGAAAGGTCTGAGTGATAGTTTCCCGTATAAAGAATTAAAACAAGGACTTATAATTCAGAATTTCAGTGGAATGGCAACTGATTTCGATTTCTGGATATCCTGTCATAAACTAATGAAACCGTAATACACCTCCATCCTTGAAATCAAGAGCTCTTTTTGAAATCCAACTTCTTCCCCAAAATACTTGTTTTATTTTGCTCTGTACAGTCTCTGACTTTTTATCCAGTTTATTAATATATTTGGTGGCATTCGCAGCGGAAAATTAGGACCTATAGCTTTCCACAATCAGCCGGCCGACAGTATTCTCTTAAAACCTTGAAATTACAAAGTTTTCGTGTCTTTGATATTAAAAAAAAAAAAAAAAAAAAAAAAACTTTTCTATTTAATTGTTCATTCCCATATGTTTCGCTTTAGAGAGACTTGCGACACAAGTAAATGATGTGCTCCAAAGGGACTGTAAATTCTTTAATCGGGTAAGAAAGATACTTAAGAAATGGTAAAAGAGGAATACGAACTTACAGCTGTGTTTCTATAACTTGTGCATGTTTGGGAGAACACGGAAAAATTGTTGAAACTGTCGCTTCGACCTCTTGTCCGCATAACATTTCTTACTTTCCTATACTTCCACTTACGTTTCTACAAATTCAGAGCACAGAAAATTTTCTGTACCTTAGCATTTGCTTGCGAGATGCAAAGAAATATCATGCTCACCTGAATATTCCATGAGATAAAACACGACGGAACTTCAAGCGATAAATTAATCGCAGCAAACAGGAAAGAGCAGAAATATAAACATACCCAAAAACACGACAGAAGCGTAATAAGCTGATAGCAGCTGGAGAAAAAGAGAAATTGGTGCGAAGACAGGGATAGGACCAAATGCCATAAACAGACATCCCTGTGTCATCGATCGAAACATGTAATAAATGCAGATTACTTTACCTGATCTGTGCCTTTCGTTAAGACTGTATCGGAGGCTCTTGTTCATTTTAAACAAATGTACAAGCATGTTATAAAGAAACTGAACACTCAGTTTTGTGATCTTTACCGGTACCTGGATGAATTAGATGACAGGTATTGTGTTATACGTCAATTTTCCTTGATAAGTTATTGTTTGGGAGGTTGGAACATTTTGTTCACGTTTTATAGGCTACTGTATAGGAAAAGCTTACATAAATATATTTAAACAGGACTATATCTATTCTTATGGACAGACAGAGGGTTGTTTCTTGTGATCGATCGAGCGACACAAACTTTTCGTAATTAATAGCTTTTTATACTCAAGTTAGGTGCAATACGTTTGTTCACGACCATTTCGACAAATGTCTGGCTATAATACTGAATGAATATTAATTCTGTACATTCATTCAACAAATCAATAAGCCGCCTACCAGCTGGTCAGTTTATTGAGTTTATAATCGATTTTCGTAAAATTCTTGGCTTTTTCCTGTAGAATAGAGTTCAAATTTCGATCAAACGTTTGTGTGGATACAAATTTATTTTTACCCCTCCGTCAATTGCAAGTATGCGCCTTAACAGAACTCGATACGAAACTTGTAATGTTTACTTTAATTCGGCTAGCAGTGTCCTAAAACAAAAACGAGCAGATGTTCTAATTGAGGGGAACTACGTTCATAGCGACTACAGGTAAAATTTGCAACTATTGAATTCTCTCTCCGTTTAACAGAAAATCATGACAAAAAGATAGCATTACTTTATATTGCATTACTCGATGATCTGGTGGTAACGGAAAGTAATGAAAATAACTTGCTTGAAAAAAAACAAAAAAAAAAAACAATTTGCGAGCCCTATCAAAAAAGCAATTTCTTTGATATGTCGATATTTTTGAGACTCAAGCCAGCCGTCAAAAAATACAGCAAACGCCAGGGCTTGTGAAGCGCGCGAGCCTCACACGCCCGTAGGGCGCAAGCGTGCAGACCTCGCGTGTGAAGCGCGCGAGCCCCTTTGGTTCGAATATTGACTGCGTCGCCTGGTCGCTCGCGTTCGCAAAAAATACGACTATTTTGCAGTCTAGGAAAAGTGCTTCTCTGCTCTCAATTTAAACACCCTCTAGATCACCGACAGAAAAAATAGCAATTAAACACCTCGTTTTTAACGAGTATGATCACTGAAGTCAAAAAAAAATTCCCTCAGCCACTACTCTTCCTGTTTGTGTTTTTGGATGCTGCATTCTTCCTTCTGAGGCAGCGATCTTTTTGGTCAGTCCCAAGAATCTCGAACGCTCAGGCTACAGGGTCGCTATAGGCATAGCGGTGAAACTTTGCTTTTTTTTTCATCAGAACTGAAATTTAAAGGGTGGCCACATGTGTTACTCTCTCGGATCGAGAATGGCGGTGGTCAGAAGAGTGCTTCACTGGAAAAAAAAAAAAAAAAAAGGAAATTGCATTTGCGTGAGACGACCAGCTTTTGCCGATTGAGTCTTCTTAACATTTCGGCCATGACGGCGATTACAGATGGAGATGAACAGGACTTTTTGTCACAAGCTTAATATTGTACTGTCTTAGTTGTTATGCTTTGTGAAACTGACGTGACAGGTCATTTAGTTGACAACAAAGTATTGTATAACATTGCATTGCACTGCGTCCGTTTCCAGACCGTTCCCTGATATTTACCTAGAGAGTTCAAACATCACTCAACAGCCAAAACATACACTTGGCTTGGGAAGCAGCTATATACCTTTTGTAACTGCACATGGATGTACAAGTAACACCGATAGATCGGCTGCTAACAATCCATAAAAGCTGCAATGATAGGTGTTTTCCTCTATTTTGGGCATGGAAAATACTGAACAGCGAGGTACTGGGATTGAGAATGGGGTCAAATGAAACGGTCCATTTCGATGAGACCGGCTCATCCGAGAAAACTGCCTCAAAAGGTGGACCGGTTTTTTCGAAATTTTTCAGGTTGGACCGAACCGATCCATTCAGTTTTAGACCGAAATTACAGAAATTTTGGTTGAATGGATCGAGCTTATCTCGACGACAATTCTCTGGCAATATCAGGTGAAACAAAAACCATTTTTAGATGCATAGCCTTCTACTAGAACCTAACAAGTAAAAACTGGATAAGTTCAAATATTTACCCATGCAGGGAAGTGGCTCAGTTTGCCTGTTTCTTGGAATTGAACACGAATTTGAATACAATAATACACTTGCGAAAATTACGCAGGAAATTCTTCAGGAGGGTGCATTCTTCATGCTATGCTATTTCAAGTGAAGTTGTAAGTGATTAAAAAAATGCTAGAAATACGAGGATTAGAAACGGCTAGGAAAGGTCGTCCGAGGAGCTGCAAAGATCGTCAGAGTCCTCCCGAAGCATTCCCTGCTGATTTTAATCGTACCAACTTTTTGTTTTATTTATGGCAAACAGTCTCCCATCCTTTGTTGATCTTTCAGGAAATTTTTCTAATCAGAGATTTTAATTGATGCCGCTTCTAACCTGTTGATTCGCTTCTTTGATGGGGACTATACTGAGAACTTTAGAGATTTTTTTTGAAGCTTACACATTTCGAAGCTACGCATTTAGTGGCTGAGTGACGTTTGTCAATTATCAACAAGCAAAGCTTACAAGTGGAGAGAAGTAAATCCTAAAAACCTTCGGCGAAGATTTAGTGCAATTTGAAAGGGCGCTTTTCTCTGTGGTGATGAAACTTTCAGTAGCTGTTCATTCACTCCAGCCTTCCAGAAAGTTTGATTTATCAATTATTTCTCCTAATCATTTGACTCTCTCATGGTAGTCGCGTGATCAAGTAAATAATCCTAAGCCAAATGTCTCACTCTTGATAGCATTGACATTTTCTTTTTTACATCCTTTGCTATTTGAATTAATATTCCATCAATTTACGACATTTGTATTTTTCTACGTCATATGACCTTTCACTACATGCAAAGTAATTTTGATGCGGCCAACCATTCCCCCTGTGCGACGATGAGGGTATGTTCTATTTGTATCCGTGATGTCCGATGAGTAAATTAAAGCTTTGCTCGTGT
>JAHPZR010007305.1:5000-30749 GCA_019787425.1 Platygyra sinensis | reverse complement strand
ATCGTCAGAGAAGTTACCGCTTACATGTTTAGCAGGAGAGACAGAAATAAAAAATTTTGGAGATATAATCATCTTCATGGCTTCTATTCGTGCTGAAGGCATCTTATGCTTCCAGTAATTGTTCCCCCTGTCTTTTGAGGCATATCAGCGTCAACCTATTCAGTTGATGGTAATGACCATGATGATGATGATGAAAACGTTTGGGTAGCAAAAGCAGACAAGTTTGAAGGTCTAAGACAAACTAATAGAAATTCCACTTAACTCCTTTTGTGAAGTTTTGAAACATTAGGAGCACTACTGTGGGTTGACAATCCATTCCACGACTCGGCTGAACCCACTCATCATGGTGACTCTGCGGCAGTTTAGCTTCCACTTGAAGGGAAGAATTCGATTTTGGCTGCGAAGGAAGTCGCGCGCAACCAAGCCATTACAATCAGCCACTGACCTCCATATGCGCCGTCGATTCACGTTATTCTTGATCTTATGATCACTAACAAGCAGAGCAGCGCGGAGAAACTGGATGAATTCCTCGCTAAGGTCGTAGTAATCCATATATGCTACTCTCCCGTGGGAAAAGGCAATGGCGGGATTTTGCGTGTCTTCCAGGACTTTTTGGAGAAAACTTTGAGGAAGTTGTTTGAAACGACTTAACAATTTTTCATTTAAGGATGTAGGCTCATGCCAGTTTTGAAATTCTGTGATGATAACAGCTGAAGCGTTGGCTGTGTTCAACAATGGTTTACACATGTCCAAGATGTTGGTAAGTGGCAGGTAATCAGCTATGTTTGAAGTGGTGACGCGGTCATACGTCCGGTCTGGAGGAAGGAATGGACTCATCTCCATACAGTCGCACAACAGGAAGTGAAACTTTACTTGAGCTGTGGACAGTGTCGCAAAGCACATCTCAAGCAAGTGACCCACATACTGACTGTACATCTTGAGAAGGGAGGCGCAGTGATGATGTTGTTTAACGTCTTTGTAATCCCACGATGTAAATGGAGTTACAGCGGGATCCAGTCTGTAATTGAATGGATAAGGACCATCAATTTGATACAAAAAAGCGGCAGGAAAGCCCGTCAGAGTAACATTCTCACGGGTAAGCTCTTTTCGCGATTCTTTGGGTAACAGAATGCCGTTCGCAAACCAGTCAGAGGCAGATTCTTTATGTTCCTTCGGAATTTGGTCCAAGTACAATTTAATTCCTTTCTCTGACAACGGATGACTCTCAATTATTCTTCGTCGCTCTTCTGTAATCCAGTCGTCCTCTCGAGAACCAAGGTCAAGCCATGTACGCCACACTTGCACGAGTGTGCGGAAATGATCTTGCTCCATCGTCATTGTGCCTTTTGTTAATTCTTCAAGGCTGGATGCTTGGGTCAGTTCTTGAAGGGTGCACATCACAAGCTTAAAGTCCTCTTCACTGAGCCGCAGCGAATACCACACTAGTGTCACAGATGTTGCTATCTGCTCTCCTCCTGTCGGGTGAAAATGAATACGTTTGAAGTGCTGTATGTAGATTAGCGCCTTATAACTATCATATGTAGAGAAGACAAAAAATATCTACATGTAAGTAATGATGTCAGGCCATTCAGCCCGATGTATAAGCTATATGACGAGCAGGACCCCTCGTCGCTGTAGATCGTCAGGAGATTGTGAGAGTAACCTTCAGACCATTGCGATAAGGTGCGAGGTGTTTCGTTTCATGATGAATGGATGCTCTTCGCAAATGGAGGCCCTGGAGTGGAATATTAAGAGGCTGTCTCTCTAAAAACCGACCACTGATTTTACTTCGAAAATTCGATTTTTCTCATAAGCTGGGATTTTAAAGCCCTTACCTAGTTAATCACTAAAATGAGTTTCATTTGATTAAAAATTGTAATTGAATTTTCCTAGGCTTAGTTAAAGTTCGGTCCGCTGGACTCAAGTTGCATGCCTGCCGAAACTGGAAAAATAGCACATATTGCCGTCGCTCTAAAAAAATTAATATTCGCTCAAAAGTCCCAATTCTTTTTTTAAACTATAGATATATCACAACAGTTTGCTTAGCCATGTTTCAATTATAATTCAATGTTGTTCCTTCAACGGCTGAAAGCAGATTTTCTACCCGTTAAATCGAGTTTTGAACCAAACACGAAAATAGCGCTACTTTGAAGGCGCGTTTTAAAAATGTGGCACCTGTTTGAAACCGCTGAACTACATGAATAGAAAGTATAAATGACACTTAATTCAAAACAATAATAAAATTTGTCTGCCCACTAGGTTTTCAAAACTAATGACCGCTTGAAGTTCAGGAAATTTTGAAAATATTTTAGTGAGTAACTGCATACTCGCCTTCGTGAAGTGCTCCTATAAATTCACGCAACTCTCTTACCTGGCTTCGAGATTAAAGTTTTGGTCCTTTGTAGCAATCCTTGAATCCTAGGTAGCTTTTCCTTCCAGCGGTAGGTTTGTATACAAGGTACATTTAGACGTTCCTGATCTGTGTCGAGCGTGACGGTCACATACTTCCGTGTTCTTTGTATTGCTGACCATTGTTTTCCTCGAAGTCGGTTTAATCATGTAGAGTCCTCTTAAAAGGTTTGTAGAAGCACTCTTTTGGACAACTCTCGGCACACATACAAGTATGAAAACTAAACGGTGATCAGGGGATCCACAGAAGGATTCATAAATGTCACGGCCATTTTGTGTTTACAACGGGTTTTTCGTTCCCAATCTTCGCGTGAGTATCACATCCTGATTCCCGTGATACAGAGTGGGAACTAATTTAGGGTGCCTTTCTTTAATAAAATCTGGGTCAGAACTTCATGGTCAATAAAAATGGGAATCCGAAAGAAACCGAAAATGAATTTTGCGTTTCTTTACCAAACAGATCAATCGTATATCTCTCGGATCATGTTGCGTCAAAAGAACCGAAGAATCCACTCCCTTAGTGAGGGTCGCACGGGGGTATTCTCGTGATGAGTGGTTGGCTGATATTTTCCGTGAAACGTGAATTTAGGAAATTATTCTTCGTGATTCGTGACTTGAAGGTTTTGCGTAAACCGTGAGGACCTTGGAGTACAAACCGATACTCCTGATTTTACCACTCTATTTGAGTCGAATGGTTAGAGTCGTCTGTCGAGGGTGACTTAGGTATGCGATTTGCAATATGGAGCCTTGACTAAGCCTTTCAGTAATTTGCTTTCTTCAAACACTCTTTCTAGATAGGTTATTATCAAGAGTATCTTACGTGCTTATTTTCGTGATTCGGTAAAACGACATATTTATATTAGTGATCCGTGACCTCAGTTTTTTCCGTTCGTTAACCTTGACACAGACCCCGCTGTACTACCCTCCAGAGTGGATACTTCAGTTCCTTTGACACACCATGATCCGAGAGATATAGGACTGATCTGTTTAGTAAAGAAACGCAAAATTCATGTTCGGATTCTTTCGGATCTTGGATTTTCTTAAAGAAAGGCACCCTAAATTAGTTCCCACTCTGTGTCACGGGAATCAGGTTGTGGTACTCACGCGAAGATTGGGAACGAAAACACCCGTTGTAAACACAAAATGGCCGTGACATTTATGAATCCTTCTGTGGATCCCCTGATCACCGTTTACTGTTCATGCTTGTATGGGTGCCGAGAGTTGTCCAAAAGCTTTTAAGAGGACTCTACATGATTAAACCGACTTCGAGGAAAACAATGGTCAGCAATACAAAGAACACGGAAGTATGTGACCGTCACGCTCGACACAGATCAGGAACGTCTAAATGTACCTTGTAAACAAACCTACTGCTGGAAGGAAAAGCTGGCAGTTTTTATGCTACCTAGGATTCAAGGATTGCTACAAAGGACCAAAACTTTAATCTTGAAGCCAGGTAAGAGATTTACGTGAATTTATAGGAGCACTTCACGAAGGCGAGTATGCAGTTACTCACTGAAGTATTTTCAAAATTTCCCGAACTTTAAGCGGTCTTTAGTTTTGAAAACCTAGTGGGCAGACAAATTTTATTATTGTTTTGAATTAAGTGTCATTTATACTTTCTATTCATGTAGTTCAACGGTTTCAAACAGGTGCCACATGTTTAAAACGCGCCTTCAAAGTAGCGCTATTTTCGTGTTTGGTTCAAAACTTGATTTAACGGGTAGAAAATCTGCTTTCAGCCGTTGAAGGAACAACATTGAATTATAATTGAAACATGGCTAAGCAAACTGTTGTGATATATCTATAGTTTAAAAAAAGAACTGGGACTTTTGAGCGAATATTAATTTTTTTAGAGCGACGGCAATATGTGCTATTTTTCCAGTTTCGGCAGGCATGCAACTTGAGTCCAGCGGACCGAACTTTAACTAAGCCTAAGAAAATTCAATTACAATTTTTAATCAAATGAAACTCATTTTAGTGATTAACTAGGTAAGGGCTTTAAAATCCCAGCTTATGAGAAAAATCGAATTTTCGAAGTAAAATCAGTGGTCGGTTTTTAGAGAGACAGCCTCTTAATTAAGGTCCTGTTTACAACGGGGGAGGGTACCCCCGGCCTCCTCCACAGGCCTTTCTAATATTTTCTTAGTGCAAAGAGCAATTGGGAGACTGGAAGAGAACAAAAGGGCGCGAGCGAGAGCTGGTAGCGAGTGAGGAGTTCGAGCGCAGGGAGTGATGTTTCCTCTCCTCCCCATGATTCCCTACGCATTCCTCACTAGTTAATCATACGTTTTATTTTCGCGCGGGCGACTGGGACAAGGCAGGGGTACCCCAGCATGCCGGTCAACCCTAGCTGAAGGGTAAAAGATAGCCCGGGTTTACAGGCAAAATCCCACAGGTAGGGTCACCCTACAACCCGGGACAACTTAATGCGCGGTTACACTCAAAGGGTCTGGAAACAGTTAGAAAGTTAACCCAGGTAGGCGGGTTAACCTACCATGAGTTTTACAAGGGAAAAAGTTAACCCGCCTGCCAGGATAAACCTAGCATCTAGATAGGGTAACCCGCCTACCTGGGTAACCCTAGCTGCCTTGTAAACACGACGGAGAAAAATAATGTGGCTTACACGAATTGTAAACCATTTAATGTCATGATCCATGTAATTTTTTTTTTATTTCGGGCTGGCGGGATTTGTCAAGGAAGAGGTTGCTTGTCACATGGCTTTTAGAGAGCCTGGGTACGAGGTTGGTGAGCACCTCGAAGCTTGAAGTCGGCCGCTTTTGCTTTTGTAAATATAATGCTTTTCGGCCTATTGGCTTTTGCTCACGCGTAGAAAGCTGGGAGAGGTAATTATGACTTTGGTAATTTTACCTGTTACAACAGCAAGGTCGGCGAGGTTAAAGAATTGATATAAGTGGCCCGGGAACACGTTCGTGTTCAGTAAGCAGTTTAGGCGTTGTGCACATCACGAAAGGCATGATTTTAATACCTTCATACGCGCGCTAGGGTTGACGTTGACGTAAGCAGCTACGCTACCAAGGTCATGACGAAAATGAAAGGAAAGTTTTCCTACAGTGACCAAATCAAGTTTAATGAGCCTGAGATAAAACCAGGAATACCAGAATTCTTGGGCATCATTTTCCAAAATCCAAAACTAAAGAGGGTCACCAAAGTTATTTTATCTTCATGAGGTATGAGAGGAGGTAAATTTAGATCTCTGAACAACTTTTCAGCTCAAGAACATGCTTCGTCTAAAAATAGTCACATTTTAAATTTCAGAGTTATGGAAATGCGTGACATAAAGCTATGATCGTGTTTGTTAAAAAATCTCGGGATTTTTAGCCTTTTTAGAAGTTTAAGTCTCAGGAAAAGAGCTTATTTAAATGTTTGCTTGATCAGTTCAGATAATCAGTGGCCTAGATAGCCAAGGTAAGTTCCAGATGTTTACACTATTTTCCGGCCGCCATAGACCCTTTGCATAAATGGCGTCTAAATTTGAATAACAATACGTGGTACATCCTTAGCCTCACATTCATGTGAAATTTCCTTTGTCTTGAAACACGAACGTGAGGCTAAGGATGTACCAAGTATTGTTATTCAAATTTAGGCGCCATTTATGCAAAGGGTCTATGTTGGTGTCCCTTGGAGGTACGCCAACATGGCGGCTCCATACTTGTGCAAAATATTTCGACAAATATTTAAAGATCGGGAAAACGTATAGACCTAAGCGTTGGAGAAATTTTTTAATTACTTATCTCCTATAACATTATAATTTCATGAGTTTAGTCACCGGAATGGTTTTCGAATATTTTTTTTAATTGCGTGACGGTGCAACCCAAGAATAGCAGCATATCGCCAACCACTACCTGTTATCGCTTTCTAGCTGAAAAATTAGCTGTTATCTGTCGAAAATTATGCTGAAATCCAACTGTAGACATGTTCCTGCAGATGGCGTAGTGCGCGTTCAAAACAAATGCGATATACGCAAGTGCTTTATTTACAGTGGTGACATGTTATGGAGTGGAAGTGGCAAGCCTATTTAATAAATGACTAGTTCCTAGAAGTGAGCAAAAGGTATTTAGGCTGTATTTTAGCTGAACCAGCGGAAGGCTGTCAGAGACGCTAATAACGCTGTTGTGAAGATTTTGTTACTCAAAACATACCAAAAATAGTTTTATGTTACCATTTACCATGTAGTTTTAAGATCTTTACAAAGGAAAAGAGCACAGCCACTTAGAAATAGCTAAGCTAATCGAGATAAGTGGTACTAAGTGGCTAGACCAAGGGGAAAGAAATTTGCATATACCCTTACTTAACATAGAACAATGGACACGATTTACTGTTCACGCACACCCCCGCACACACAAATAACAATAGACAAGGGGATGTGCACACGCAAAAACTGGAAAATAAAGTACATCAATGAGCCCGTCAGTAGTTGGAGATAAGTGACTCTTTTAAGAGGATTTAAAACGGGTATAAAAGGCAAAGTCTAAAGAAATCTATGAATAAAAATCCCTTCTTTCTGTTTTTTTTTTTTTTTTCAGAAAAAATGCTGATGTCAGCATTTTTATTGAGATTCAAGGCTAGTTATCTCGAAAAAACTGCTTGGCTACCCCCATTTTTCTTTGTGGATTTCAAAAGTCCTTGCTTTGATCTACCATTTCCGTCTGGTCGTAACCTGGCGCAAAAACCATTGTATTTCGTAGACACCGTCCTTAAGTTTTGGGCCTCATCGTTTCTGTGTTGTTTTATTTTGTACATAGACAGTGACAGGAAGTTCGACATCCGTCAATTAATTTGCATTTTAAAACACTTCAAGCACGAAATTTTAATTGGCTCATCTTTTAATTTTGCTGTCGTTCACACTTATTTCTTCTGTTCGACCAGAGTAAAAATTTCTTCACAGATGGTATGCAAGTCAACGTACTTGTACGATCGACTAAATATAAGCTACTCTAAATTAAAATAATTTAGTGATGGATTGACAAATTAGTTCCAAGAGACTGAGAAGATCTACTTTTTAAGAAAAAGACATGCTGTCCAATTCATATCAAACATAAGCCATGTCCAACTCGCATGTTTGCTGGTGATGTAGAGTTTGTTTTTGCTTCTGGAAATTAGGGACGAACACAAATTGAAAGCAAAACTCAAAATAATTATGAATAAGAGAAATCATGTTTGATGCTTGTCAACATAAGTATGTTTTGTAATCAATGCAGAAAATCTATAAGAAGAGATATAGCTGCAATCCTGTGGAATATCACTGTATTGCTAGTGAGATAATTAAGCACAAACAATTACCAAGATACATAGAAACAAAATACCGTGATTTGTGTTTCCATTAAAAAAATTATTGTTAGTTTACTTGCATGCACAACAATTATTATTGTATTGCATCAAGCTGGGAAGCTATTCTCTAACGTTGACTTTTTAAAACTAAAAGGTGCACCCTTTTTCAGGCTGGAGCTATTATAAAACTTAACAGGGCAGGGACGAATTCATTGCATCAATTTATCCAATCAACCATAGTTAGTAGCGTTCCGGGTTTTAGTATTCCGGCATCCGGCATTCCGGCATTCCGGCATTCCGGCATTCCGGCATTCCGGCATTTTGGCGTTGCATGTTCTAGTACAAGCCGACTCGTCTCCGTCGATCTCCACGATCATGGAGCCAGATGAAGATAAATGATAAATCTTTCTCAATGAATTTGCATCTGTCCACCAAATTGATAGTTTCATTCACAACCCATTTCTGTTATGCTGCGTGATTTCGTAGAAATTGGCCCACTACGACAAGGCTTTTCAGCCCAAAATGGTTGACGTGCGTTTTACACGAACCAACTTAAAATGATTTTCAAAAATCCTGAAGGAGGACGATGACCCGAAAGGTCAAGTAATTAAGAAGTAATATTATAGTCAGCGCGAAACATTGAGCTGAACAACCTCACGTAAGTCAGCAGACTCTAACGTGTCATAAACATGTTGTTCAAATGCAACTAAATACTCTTCGGACCGCCGTTTTTAACTCATTCATTGCGAAGCAATGGATGAGTTTTTGCAGAGAGGGGACAACGGCGTTAGCAGAAATCTGCGTAGACGGAAGTGACGTAACAAATTGGTTAACAAATTGGTTGATTTGCGCAACCGCTGACCAAGTAGTCAGCTTGCCACGAATAGCAAACATGACAAACCTAATTAATGCACCTTCTGGATGATTGCAAAACACCGCGAGAGAATTTGTGTAACAAATGTAGGCATTCAGTGAATAAAATGAGATCAAAACATACCTGTAGATATATATTTAAATATTTATTTTTTCTCCGAAAATGAGCCCGCGTACCTACCCTTCCCTCCATATCGTGTTGCGTGCCCAAGAAGGAAGCGATATTTTACGAATGTTGCCAAAGCCGGATGGGATGTATACTGTACTAGTTGATACATGGAGTGAATTTGGTTAAAAATGTTGAAAAATTTTAGAATTTGTGGAGCCCAAACTGGTTTGAGATATTCGTCGGATTCGTCGGCCTCCATTACGGTCATTACGTGCTCAATGAGTCTTCTTAGCTCATTGAAGGCAGCCATTGTGGATTGTGACTTCAATCGTTTGTGATTTCTGGTGAGTAAATATTGCTTTCTTTAATTGTTTAAATTTGTTTTAAGCAAAACACAAAACATACAGCCCACACGTCAAATCGAAATGACCCAGAACTAAACTAAAGTCTGTTTCAGACTAAGATTCCAGAAATATTCGCCAGGGTTACGATCGCTGCGTGACAATTGCTATAAAGCTCCATTCACTAATAAGCTTATTTACAGCGTTATGAAATTGCTAGTTCCACTGAAATGCCAGATGACTACTATTGCTTTATAATAATGGCCCTAAGTCGAATAATAATATTATCAGTACCAGATGATATCCTGAAATGCATAAAGAAGAATGGAATCTGTACACTGTCTGTACTTCGTTGCTGATTATCGTTGCTCGTGTGTTACACACGTAGACTACCCAGATCGATCAGGCAAAACAAGACATCAAGTTTAATGAATCTAACCATGATACCAAAACTGACAATCTTAAAAGCTGTGTAACACTTGGTGACTATTGTAGTCACCCAAATGGGATTGAAATGCAGGTAAATAATCTATTCAATATCTCAGGTTGTTAAAAACAGAGTTGATCAGAGTTATCTGCAGTGTAAAAAGTTAATGAAAAACTCTTAAAAGTGTCAATGAACATTAAAAAATGTACAAACGTTTCGGGCAGATGAAGGGCTCTGCCCGAAACGTTTGTACATTTTTTAATGTTCATTGACACTTTTAAGAGTTTTTCATTAACTTTTTACTGTTATTATAGTGTCACGCATCATTTTTCAATTTATCTGCAGTGTGTTTGCTTTCACTCAAAACTCTTGCCCTGCTAGGCCCGGGTTTACTAAAAAGGGATGTGCCCTATTTCTGGTATCTTCCAAATTATTTTTATTTATATCTTCATCTTTTTTATCTATTTGATTTCAGGGGCAGCAGTTAATGTTACATCTACTGGATTATTCCTGGCTACCCATAATAGTTATTTAATAAAAAAAAAAGTAATAAGTAATTATTATAAACAATAATACAGTCAAATGAATAATGACAATGACAACCCAAGAACTTTAAATGATAGATACTTTGAGTTCAGGGTGGATTGTCTTGGCAAACTGACTCCATCAGACTTCAACGCTTTCCTTCGAAAACCAAGCTTACACACTTTCAACTTCATTTAGCCAGCAGATAACTGATGTACAATTTATAGCTCACCACCTTTAATTTCATCTAGACCTGTATTTTTTGTAATATGGTACATGTTTAAAACAGTTACACAAGCTTTCTCAAGGTGTACTGATAAATGTTGCACTAATCACTTAGTACATTTTTTGAATAAAATATCATACATAAACTGTAACAAGCAAACAGTGAATGAGGCTTTCACTTCATCTAGATGACACAACATTTACTAAACAATGAACACAAATGCTTGACAAGTAGTAGATAAAATATGAGCGGGAGATCTGTATGGGCGTTTACAATGGCGAGCCGATAGGCGAGCCATTGTAAACGTTCATACAGATCTCACGCGAATATTTTATCCTACTTGGGAAATGAATACATTAAATTGAATGCAAAGTATTGTTATGGGATTCGTTCATTGGACATGCATGCCAGAATGCCATACACATCGGACGCAAATATTTTCACCTACTTGCGAAAGGAAAACAATAAATTGAATGCAAAGTATTGTTTTGTGACATGAATGCCAAAATGCTGTACGTCCCACAGGAGACAGTGCATGAGACAATAATAGAAATATTCTAAATTTTCAGTCACTGCCAAATCGCCAGTATGGCAACAGTTCGTTTTCGTCCGCCGAAAACTGAAAAGGAAGAAATTTTGTTATTGTCTGAAACCGTACCTAAAAACACCAAGTACAATACAAAATGGGCGGTGAACGTTTTTACTGCCTGGCAGAATACGAGAATGAACAAAAAAGCGCAGTTGGAAACATCTGGAGGCAACGGACTTGAGTCGACCAATGTCGAGGACTTGTCAGTCTCACTCGAGCACATGTCCGCCGACAGTTTAAACTTCTGGCTCTGCAAATTCATTTGTGAAGTTGCGAAGCAAACCGGGGAACGCTACCCTCCTAAGACGCTGTACCTACTTGTTTGCGGCATTAATCGCCATTTGGGAAACGTACAAGGAGAAAAGGCGTTTAACATAATGGAGAAAAGTGACAGGAGGTAAAACGACATTCTTTGAAGCAATATTTCATCGCATTAAATTCTATGATGAAAATATGTCCATTTTGTTATTCATTTTAATCAGTAGAGATCTGTATCAAAAGTTTATGAATACTAATTAGCTGAGCAGGAGTTTGTATCAAAAGTTAATTCTACTGTTTAATAATTCATCAACCCCAGCCTTTCCCTGCTACCTATTCAATCCCTCCCCGAGCTTTCAGACAGTTGATTTGTATTGGGGTTTACAGTTGTGTACATGTGATCTGAATATTGTGCTGGGATTGGTTTGCACGCTCATGAATAATTAATGAATTTTACAACAAAACATAAAGATGAATGTCATCTACAACCGCAGTACAAATACGAATTATTTCATATATATTTCACAAAACATAAAGAATGATGCTATATTGTCCAAATCTATTGTACAGCAAATGATTCATTTACCCAACCAGTCAATTGTAAGCCTGCTGATAGCTAAGATACATGTCAGGAAGAAGCTTGATGCTTATTGATGCACCACCAACATTGTTAAACGCTATAATACACAAGAAACACTTAAGTCATTTCATGGCTAAGAGCATGAATGAGTTGGCTCATAAGAGCCCTTTGATTATGTTTAGAATCTCGCTAATTATTGAACAATGTGTAGTGGGTCGTTGTTGGGAGTGTAGAGCTCCATACTTCGTTTTGTTACGATATTAATTAGGAAGCTGGCATAGACGCTTCTGGTGGTTGCCATGAGGAGTGTAACTGCGACAAGAATTGCATAGAGTTGCCGCGACAAAAATCGCCTGTGTAAACGGGCCTTAACGCAATCCTTCTGTTTACATGTACAAAAAAATTCGTAGTTAATTCTAGATTCAGTCTTTTTCTGTCCTGTTTTCCGGATATATAAGCTCGTAAAGCAAGGAAAACGCTTATTCACAAATTCCAACAGCCAGGTGTTTTGACGATATTTTTTGCTTCTCTAAAATTTTGCTAAATTCTAACAAAACATTATCTAGACTTGTAGCTGTGGAAAATAAGCAAACATATATATTCTTAATTACTGAAACTATCATTTTGATGGACGGATGCAAATTCAGTGATAAAGATGGTCTAGATTTTACCTTCATCTGGGTCCACGATCGTGCAGATCGTCGCAGCGGATCGATCAGGGATGGATGAACACGATCAGACGAGTCCGAGAGGAACTGGCACTTAATAGAATACAAGATGGCGGCTTGACTAAACAGCACGGCACGGAGAAACATCGCGAGTCTCATAATTTGGCCCATTTTTGACCGGAATTTTAACCTTCAGATGGGTAAAAGTTTCAATTTCATTTTTTATGATCCGATACGTCGAGTCAATCTGAGTTGATCCGAATTGATCCGACCCGGACTGGCGGTGCGAATTGATCCGGTCCTACTTTTGTACCTGCCTCTGCAAAACATACCTGCCCGTTGGCACTACTCAAAAACTTTGATTTACATTTTTACCCACTACTTCTTATTCATTATTCTGTGATTCTCTTGACAACCTCTCTTAAAACCGAGCATATAAAGTTCGAAAATTTGGCCTTGTAACATGTCCTAAATATGAAATTGAAATTTACCTTTAAGAAGCATGAAAAGTAAAAGAACTGTACGCGCCATCACACAAGGGCAGATGTCGTTCAAAACGAAGGTCAACTCTTCTTTATAGCCGTCTGGAAGCTGAGACAAGGTAAGTACAACATTTCTTGGGTCACCAACGCCGCAGACGAGAATCGATAAGGGCTTGTTGTACTGGACACCTTCGTTCAACGGCAAGTTGATCAGATCCATGGCTGGTGTGTTTCCCCAATAGTAAACGGTGTGCAATCCTGCACCACTGATCGATTTCTTCTCGTCGTAGACGCATTTTAACTTACGGGACAACTCTTCGGTTTTTGCGCTTGTCTCGTGGCAGTCGGCCTTATGCGTCCGCCAAGAGTTCGTTTGACAATCTTTGTCGCAGTACCATTCTTTTCGACAGCTACCACAAAGCTTCAGTCCCGTTTTTTCCTTTCCACATCCAGCACACTTCCTCTTTAAGGCAGCCGTTTGACAATCAACCTGATGACGAAACACATCTCTCTCTTTACATACAACGCTGCAGTAAAATGCTATTCCACATCCACTACAGGAGATCTCTGGAGAGGGTGGTGAACAAATGGTGTCACAACGCCAACATTGATCTTTTTTAAACATTGTTTGATCGAGAAACTGCTTTATTATTGACGAGATAATGGCTGACTCTTCCACGTCATCGACACTTTATTCATTAATTCCGAGAAAGTTTTATTTTTCTGAGAATTTATTGCGTGACTAGTCAACCGCGCGCGGCCAGTGATTGGCTGATATGCAATGACTATTTGCATTGAATTAAGGTCATTCCCCAGTATTGCATTGCGCATCCCTACTGCGCATAATTTTACGCGTGATTAGCGCGCGCGCATTAGAAAATGGTGGCTTTTCCTTCACGGCTGGACATTGCCAAAGTGGTGAATCCTCATTTTCTCGAAAACGACTACGGTGAGCTACCATTTTTTTCTGTTGTTTTGAACGGAGTAATAAAATTTTCTATGTAAAATCAATATGGGTCAATTCTCAGTGTTGAGCAAAAAACAATCGT
The DNA here is from genome assembly GCA_019787425.1 of Platygyra sinensis. Taxonomy (NCBI): domain Eukaryota; kingdom Metazoa; phylum Cnidaria; class Anthozoa; order Scleractinia; family Merulinidae; genus Platygyra; species Platygyra sinensis. Next base: position 16,924 of record JAHPZR010007305.1, on the reverse strand, counting down.
CGGAAACGTGAATTTAGCAAGCAATCGTGACTATAACCATGGTGCTATTATAAGGATTTATATGGAATAAACAAGCTGCTGTTGCTCCTAAACGAACATGGGGACCCCTCATTTTTATTTCCAAATTTAAGTTCCTATAACATAAACAATCAATTGGCAAAGTTTGAGAAAAATCTCAATGTAGGTTCTATTCCAGTGGAATGACCTTAAATGTTATTAAATAAATTCAGCTTTATTTCAAGCTAAAAAAAAGTTCTTTTAAGCTAGTTAAAGGTGCTAGAATTACCCTGGTGCTAAAGGGCATTCAAGTAATTAGCCCCTACTTTTTTCATCATTTTAAAGAAAGAAGCACTAATTAAGGAAACATTCTAAACGATCAGTTTAGACGTCAGTATATTTTATTTGACTGTGGAGAATGTCAATATTGCAGCGCTCACCTGGATATACCAGCCAACCACAGGACGTGACGTGTCGCGCGATAATTCTAGGAAAGCTATAAAAACATTGACCACGTTTCAAGCGTTCTAACGTCTCTGAACAGGCCACCTTGAATGCACTTACACCTGTATTTAGATTTCCCTGTTGTCAAAGCTAACAGAATCAGATGTTATGTTCTGATGTAAAACGTAATTTATCACAAATTGATTGAGACAGTTATGGGGTGCCTCGAGAGTACATAATCTGCAGAGCTGCGAAAAATATCTGCAAACACGAGTGTCAAAATTTTGCCTTAGCATGGTGTTTATATGCAAAGTGTCTCGAGCTTTGTCTCCGAAGAAAATAGATGCAATTTTAACTGTTGTCAAGGTCGTTTTAGTAGTATTTTTGTAAATCCTCTCGCGCGCTCTCAGACAATAGAGTAGTGCATGTTTATTATCCTCCATAGAGTGCTCGGGGGGGGGGGGGGGTACTCCCTACAAGGGATACCTTTTTCAGGCTTCAGGTATATGAAAGGGTAGGGATTTCACAAGTTGAGGTATATAAAAGGGTAGGGAAATCGGTCGTTTAGGTATTTAAAAGGGCCTTTAATTATAATATTTCGAATAGACGCTCCTTATGGCTGTATCAGTTTATTTATTAAGCACTACATGAAAATGAGAACAAGACTTCCTAAAGTAGGTAAGTAAAAGGGGTACCTTTTTCAATAAAAGGTATGTAAAAGGGGTACCTTTTCTGCCAAAATGGTATATGAAAGGGTAAGGGGTCGGACCTCGGGGCGGAGCCTCCCCGTATTAAAATTTGTTAAGTACCCCCCCCCCCCCCCCCGGGGGAGAGTGCTTCTCAATCTTTTTATCCTGCCTTTGGATAACACCATAGTCTGCAACCACGTAAATTTTATTTTGCGATCCCTTCATTTCGAGCTGGGTCTTATGTGTGCAGCATAAGGTGGTTCTTACTTTAAACTACCTAAGAAAGCTAGCGTGTAATTATTAAGTTAAGGTCTTCGAGTATTGCCTTTGTGCAGTGGATAATTTTCTCTTCAAGGTGGCTCTAACTTTAATTGAGGTCTGTTTCAGTGAAATAATCATTGATATCTGACATGATTTTTGTTGAGATCGATAATGCAGTTTTTGTTTTCTTACGTTTGGAGAGTGGGACTTAGTGTCGTATTGCAATTGAAGCCTTAATGAAGTGTTAATGTTGTTACCATCTCCTCAACTGATTCACCATCTAAAAACGTTTCCTTCCGCTTGCATTGTTGCATGTAACTTCAGCAAGTTACTTTTCAATTTGAAGGAATAAATCTTTTACTTTTACAAGAGAACTTACGATAGTACACGAACAAGCCCCCAAAAAACACCAAAAAAGAAGTAAAAAATAAAATAAAAAAGAGACGAAAAAGGCCAAAAACTTTACCGTGCAAGAAACAGCTCCCGCCATATCAATGACCTCGAGCAAGATGACTGCCAGCACCTTGTTCCTCTCGGGCGTTGAAGGTCGAGCCGTTGAGGGTATCTCACCCTGTTTAGATCAAGGAGGAACTCGTTTTATTCAGCGAGTACGAATACTGATTAGTTAATTTCACGTTCTGTTAGGCGGACAATGATTGGATATTTCATGTAATATATCAAGCACGAAACACCGTGTTTGATCACATTTCCAATCACCGGGAAGAGATTGGAAAATACGACGCGTACCGGAGTATTCTTGAGGAGCTTCAAGCTAGGCACACACTAGTCGCAGGGACTCATCCCTTAGTGGGAACACTAGAAAATTGACCGATTTGTGGGACTGTTGGTCCCTGCGACTAGTCCCAGAAATCAAACCAGCTTAATTCGTGGTACTAGTCGCAGGGACCAAAAATGTGGTTCCTGAGACTAGAATGTCGATGCAAAATGCGGGTACACACTAGGGGACTAGTCCCCGAAGCAAGTCCCTGCGACAAGTCTCTGTGACTAGTTCGAATTCCTTAGTGTGCGCCGACCTTCAAGGTGTTTAGTAATGTGGTGAAACGCTGTCTTACGGTGTTTAAGATAACAGGAGTGATGTAAAATAGGAAAGTAGTAGTACATGTAAGTGATCAGTAAGCTAGCAAGTAGTCAGTAGCCCAGATGAGTATCTAAATTCCTTATAAAAGAACAGTACATTGTCACCATACCAGTGTTAGAAATCAAGTAAGATGAATTTTCTTGATGTAACACTAAATCTTAGAACCAACATCAAAAATATATTTTATTGAGTGGAGAGAATTACAATTTTCAGATTATTATGAGTTGAGCGGTAAGAAACTAGAGGGAACGTTTTTCGTTGAGCGTCAGTTTTTAAGCTTGTCTCTGCTCTATGCAATTCATACTGAATTGGCAGTAAGGGGTACAATGGTTGATTGCCGGATGCGGTTCTTCAAGGAAAAGCTAAGGTCCACACACATAGATAAAAGTTTTGCCTCGCGCTGAAAAGATACCCACCAATCTACCTTTAGTCATCGCTTACTGAGCCCTGATATGAAATCCAAGAGTTGTTCTTTCTTATTAACATTTGTTATGTAGACACGAGTGCTTACTGGAATTGATCGAAAATACACGACTCGTAAAATTCATACGAAACTACATCCAGGACTCGAGTGCCGTATTTTCCATATCCTCACTAGCTAGTAAAGATATCGATTGTTTCACTAATATCAAATTTGTCTCTTAAATTGTACTTAAATTCACTGGTATATCATCGAAACATCTTCAGGTCTTCCTCGAGAGTCTTCGGTAATCTTTTGGAAATTTTTGGATGAAATTCTCTGCAACTTTCGTGTGACCCTCGGACAAGTTTTGGAGAATCTTAGGAAACCCTCGGAAAGAGATCGAAAATCTTCGGAAAATCATTCAAAACGCCGTCATCAGTAAGTCTATTTAAAATAAAGAACCTTACAATGCTGTAGTCACTTGTGAGATATTGTTCTTGCCACGAGATTGCAACGAGAACATGCATCATAGAATTAATATCTTCTCGCCACCGTGTAATATCCTCTATCTATATGAGCCGGCCTTCTTGCTCACAATGTATAAGGCCTGTTTGTAATAAAATTCCTAGTAGGTGTCGTTTTTTTTTTTTCGATGGAAGGGGAGGGATCGCTTGTTCCGTTGTCACCCAACTCCCGTTCAAAGTCATTTATCCCCGCAGGGTCAACGTTTTGTCAATCTTGTGATTGATTTCTTATGTAAGCAGTTTCCAGTTAGCTCTGTATGGAACTGCATCAAACGTTTTCGACTGACTTGTGTTACAAGCGAAACAATTTCCCTACATATACAGACCCTTAGCTTATTGAAGGTTAGCGTGGCGCTTTATTTCCTTTTCTAAAACTTTCAATCAGCTCTCTCCTTTTTTTTTTCCGTCGGTTTTTTGAGTTATATCCAACGCCACAAAGCAGTTTTATCAAATAAGACGAGCTGAAAATATGCTTGAAATGTTTTCAAGTGAGCAGTTAAAGCGATAATTATAAACCTTGATAGTCTCAAATAACTGATACTTAAACAACTTAAAATCAGTTGAAACTGGCGTTTTCCTCTCCCAAAGGCTCTCGAGGATACCAAGCGCGCTTGTATGCTCTCCCCTTGAACAATAAAAGCCACTCCTAGCTTTTCATACACTTCATAACTTCATGATTGAAGGGGTTATTCAATTTTATTATATCTCTAAGTTAGTACGTGCGCTGTGATTGGTCAATTTAGCGGGCCGTACCGCTCCCCCGCACGGCCCGCTAAAATTTCAAGTTGTTTTTGTTCCCAATCTGTTGCGTGATTTATCACCAAATTTTCTTAACTTATATAACAAGTAAAAGTTTCAAACTTTCTTTCAGTCTAAATTGTGTACTAGAGCGTGATAACGACGGTTTGCTTTCGACCTGCTTCATAAGTTTCAAGCCGTTCTTCATGAATAGAAATCGTCCCCAAACCCGTCAGACACACAATAGAGATATAATAAATATCTTACTAACCTCATCTTCTCGGTCCGTACCGTAAGTTACGGATCCTCGTTTTTCCCCCCACGATTTATGGCCCGTGCGCTTCGCGCTTGGGTCATAAATCGAAGGGGAACAAACTCGGTCCGTAACTTACGATACGGACCGCGAACTCGGTTAGTAAGAGGTATTACTCCCCCTCCCCCTCCCCCTCCACCTCCCCCTCCCCCTCCCCCCACTCCTTCTCCTCCTTCAGAAAAGAGGAAAACAAGCCCTGTGGAATATAAAGCTATCTGTTTATCTGGTTATAAAGAAATATTACATGATTTAAGATACTGGCACTTTTAATATTGTCAATTTGGACATATTGTTGCGTTTTACATATTATGACGTTATTTATTTGCATTCCCAAAACGTCAGCCCATCTACTAAAAATCACTCTAAAGCAAGCAATCAAGGCCACACTGAAATGCTATACCATAGATTAGATTTGTTATTAACAACAAGAAAATTCTTCATTTAGGAAAACACGCCGGTAAACTACCAAACTGTTATTCGATAAGATTTAGTTAAATTCGCAATTCTATAATTTATCTAAAATATTGACAAAGTTATCAACGATTAAAGTCAGCGGGGGCACTTATCCGCTACCTACAGTCCCCTGGGATTCTAAGAGCGGTTAAAAGAGAGTATTTGAAAATAAGTACCAGTCTCGTGATAATTTGCAGCCCTCCTCGTGGAAGTAAAAAAAAAAATGTGAAAAGAAAATACAAATGCCCATTCGGAAATCCATTCAGATCCTGCATTTCCGCGAAGCTATTCATCTAAAAAAAAGTTAACGTACAAAAATAGTGAAATGATGACATGAACAAAATATCAAACAATTGCAGATTAACCAGCAGAAAATGAAAATCCTGCATTTTTACCTTCAGTGTTCAGTGTTCCGCCGTCGTAGGCACAAAAATTACACGCCTGTGGAAACGCCTGTAGAAACGCGGTGATTTTTCCAATCGAGGGGACTAAAAATTGGAGATCGGAGTTAGTTGCGTTTTAAAAACATTATTGCGGATTGACAATCCATTCCACAGCTCTCTCAAAACCAGTCATCATGGTAACCCTGCGGCAGTTTTGCATCCACCTAGCCGGAAATACTCGATTTTGGCATCGAAGGAAGTCACGTGCAACCAATCCATTATAATCAGCCACTGACCTCCATGTGCGCCGTCTATTGACTTCATCCGGGAGCTCGCGATCTTTAACAAGAAGAGCAGCGCGAAGAAACTGGACGAACTCGTTGCTGTGATCGTGATACTGCATGAAGGCCACATTTTCTTTTGAATAGGCAATTGCGGGATTTTGGGTGTCTCGAAGCACTTGCTGGCGGAAGCTCTCTGTCGGCATTTGTAAGGAATGAAGTAGTTCTTTTTTAAACAGCGGAGAAATATGATCAGACCAGTTTTGAAATTCTGTGATGATGACAGCGGAAGGGTTAGCAGCGTTCAACAGTGGCTTGCACATGTCCAAGATGCTAGTAAGTGGCTCGTAATCAGCCATGTTTGAGGTGGAGATGCGGTCATATTTGCAGCCTGCAGGGAGCCATGGAGTCATCTCCATACAGTTGCACAACAGGAAGTGAACCTTCGCCTGTCCTGTAGACAGTGTCGCAACGCACTTCTCGAGCACATGACTTACATACTGGCGGTACATTTTCATAAGAGAGGGGCAATAAAAGTGTTGTTTAACGTCTTTGTAATCCCACACGCCAAATGGAATAATAGAAGGATCCAGTACGTAACTGAATGGATAAGGACCATCAATGTGATTTCGAAAAGCAGCAGGAAAGCCAGTCAGAGTAAAGTTTTCACGAGTAAGATCTTTTCGTGATCCCTTGGGTAACAAAATACCATTGGCAAACCAGTCAGAAGCGGATTTTTTATGTTCCTTTGGAATTTCGTTCAAGTACAAATCCATTCCATCCTCTGCTTCACGATCGTTTTCAAACATTCTCCTTCGCTCCTCTGTAATCCAGTCTCCCTGGCGAGAACTAAGGTCAAGCCATGTACGCCACACTTGCACCAGTTTGTGAAGATGGTCTTGTTCCATCTTCATTGCGCCTCCTGTCAATTCCTCAAGGCTGGATGCATGGATCAGTTCTTGAAGGGTGCTCTTCACAAGCCTTACGTCTTCTTCACAGAGTCGCAGTGAATACCAAATTTGCGTCACAGAGTTTGCTATCTGCTCTCCTCCTGTAAGGTGAAAATAAGTCGCTACGTTAAGTGTAAAGAAGAACAAAAATGAAATTTGAACAAATGGAAGTAGTATTGACTCAATTGACATCTATTAGTTGAATAATTACACGCACACTAATTTAACATTAGTGGTTCCTCAAGTTAGGGCCGCCATGTATTAAAAACATAATAACATGGGCGTTGTATAAATAACTGTTTAAGGTTATTAGTAGCAATGGATAATTAACCCTCTCACTCCCAAGAGTGACTTAACAGATTTTACTCTGTCTAACGCCAGACGATTTTACTCGTCAAAGGGAAACCCCTTGAGAGTGAAAGGGTTAAAAAACTTTTTCCCTTAATCCTCTCACTCTCAAGAGTGACTTAACCTTTTCACCACCAAGGGTCTCCCTTTGACGAGCAAAATCGTCTGGCGTTAGACAGAGTAAAATCTATAAGTGGCCACTGGTGGTGAAAGGGTTAATAGATTTTACTCTGTCTAACGTCAGATGATTTTACTCGTCAAAGGGAAACCCCTTGGGAGTGAAAGGGTCAATTAATATACTTAAAAAAAAAAGTTTAATTTGGTACATGAATCCGCTAACTGAGTAATAGTGTCAGTTGAATAGTCACACACCAGAGTAATATTTAGTCTTAATAGCTGACAACACATTGCACAAAATGTTCAATGATGCCACATAAAAGCACCGCTTATTTTGCTGTTATTTGAACTGGTTATCTACACGGCTCAATCTTGCACAGAGTGACACACAAGGATTTCTTCCTCAGACTTTACAGGTTAAAGAAAATTGCGAGGTTTTATAAACTTACTAAATCAAAGTGACGCTCAGTAGCTTTCAGTTAAGTAGCACACACTAGAATTAATTTGATATGAAGACCTAAAAGCTAAAACCTCATTATGTAACATAATGAACGGCACAGCATGTTAGCACTGTTCAAAGACTTTGATTTTAAATTTTAATTACATTACTTTTTATACATTTTTACTGTGATTTTCACTTACAGTCAAACTAAGTGAAGCGTACCCCTCAAGAATGCAATAATGCCGTTTTCGAAAAATCAAGTTACTGTTGCGACTAGTAGGTTTTAAACCTACTAGTCTTTTCTAGAATGCAATAATGAATTGATTTTTCGAAAACGGAACCCGTTAGCCGTATTCTTGGATCGAACGAGCGAGCTAAATATTCGAATAATCAATTCATTATTGCATTCTTGAAACGACTAGCGGGTTCAAGTTTCAAATAATCAGTTCATTAATGCAATCTTGAGGGGTACGCTTCACTTAGTTTGACTGTAACATGCGAGCCAGGACGAAAGATGTAAGCCCTTCAGCCACATTATGGGCCCGTAATATGCACGTACTGCGGGCCTACTTAAGAAAGGCTGTCTCCCAAGAACCAGATAAGGAAAAGACAACAATTTCTCTTGTTTATTTAGGTTGTTAGCAAAACGCGTAACGGCGTAACGGGTAACGACTTAACGGCGTAACGAGAAACTGAGTAACGGAATTTTTTTCTTTTTTTCTGTCTGCCTTTTTTATTGTTTGTTTTTTTTCAAGTGAAAGAAAAAAATCGTTAACATTATTCGTATTTGGCGAAGTTTTTCCCGCCTTTTTAGCCAAATTTACCGCATTCCTAGAGGCACTTTTTCCGCGGGCGCACTTTCGCACGCTTCCGCGAGGTCGGTCTCTCTGGTTTAAAAAAGAGAATTCAATTTGAAAGTAAGTTTTGCTGCATATTACGATTACTAACTTACTTCAGTCTCAGAAAAAAAGAACTCAACATGAGTCTACAGGAAATATGCTTGTGTGAATTCTCAAGCCTTGAAAACTACAATTCATTTTTTGTTAAATCCTCAGTCATATCATTTTCCTGATTCTTTTCTCGTCACTCAATCGCTGCGCGTGACGAGCCTTTATCCCTATACTGTGTAATCAGCCTTTCTAATTTTCGTCTACGGATGTCTGCATTCTGTGCCGATAAGAGGCTACAGTAAAGTATCTTGAGCGAACAATTAAGAACTACTGTTCCTCTGACGCACCATGATCGGCATGACCCGAAATATCTTGGATTGATTTGTTTAGCAAAGAAACGCAAAATCCGGATTACAGATTTAAGAATCCAATCTTGCATTTTCTTAAAGAAACGCACCCGTAGTTTCCTACACGCCTCGTACAAAGACATTGTTACACGGTGCCCGTTTCAGCCTATGAGCTACTCATTGGTCTTCATAAGTCCGTTTGGTTTTAGTTTTCGCTTTAAAAAGATGTTATTTTCAAAGGTGAAAAGTGTTCACACACCCCAGAATATTTCAACATAAGGCACGGGCTATCTGACATGGAGTGAAATTTAACTTAGTTTTAAAAAAGGAATTGTTAAGGTAAAAATGGGTTGGGATCACTATCAGACTATTGAACACCCCCCCCCCCCCCCCCCCTGAAAAAAAAAGGAAAGAAAAGAAAAGAAAAGAAAAAGAGAGAGAGAGCACCAGGTTGGTAGAGGACTGTGTCCATCTACTAATTCTTCAACGCAAATTTCAGTTTTCCGTACCCGTCAAATCTTCAAATATTGCAAAATTTCATATTTTCTTCAATTTAACTTGACCTTTGAGAAAAAAAAATCTCTCTTTCCACCTACCCAAAGTCACCCAAAAATTTTGCACGAAGCCGCAAAACATTGGTTAATGTAATAAGCAGAGGGATTTGGCGTTAGTGGCAAAAAGGCCATACTAAGCGATGTCAAAAAGCCTTCATGCAGGTAGACCCCCTCCTTAAGGCGATATTTCACATAAAGTTTAACTCGGACTACTTAAAGTTTTGAGACTCTTTTGAGGAATGTTAAAACACAGGGAGCTTGGAAAGAGGAACCGAATCCTACAGTAAATCACATCTTTTTCTTTGATCGGATCTTTATGTGTATAATAACAACCGGTTAAACACAGCGGGTACAAGCGAGTTTACTTCGTGGGTCTGACCGCACACCACCTGACTGTGTCGTGACTTGGAAAGATTTCTTTTTCTTGCGTCAAGAAGAGATAAAGCAAACAAAGGATCAGACAACGCGACAAAATCTCCAAGAGTCCGTTTTTAGGAGGAGCGTTGTGTGACATGAGACATCCCATAAAATCGAACAGATAATAATTAGTTAACTAAGGGTGCGTTTCTTTAAGAAAACCCAAGATTGGATTTTTAAATCCAAAAGAATCCGAAAACGGATTTTGAATTTCTTTACCAGACAGATCAATCCAAGATCTTTTGGATCATGCTGCGTCAAAGGAACCGAATAATCCACTTCCAATCTTGGATTTTCTTAAAGAAACGCACCCTAAATTTTGTACCTGCTCTTTCAGTGGTTAAAAGGAAATTGTACTCGTATTTATACTTGGTATATATTTCGTCTTCGTTTTCTATCTGTTTTATTATCATTAAAAAATAAAATAAACACAGCATCAGAAGAAAAAAAAAGACAGAAAAAAATCCCCTTACGCGGTTTCTCGTTACGCCGTTACTTCGTTACCCGTTACGCCGTTACGTGTTTTACTAACAACCGTTTATTTAATAGTGTGTGCGCGTGACGTCATCAAATTCTCAAATCCAAAACTAAAGAGCCACTAAATGTTTTATCCTCATCAGGCTTAAGAAGTACCAAATGTATTCCTGTTTACAACTTTCCAGCTCAATAGCATCCTTCGTTTGGAATCCAGCACATTTTGAATTTCGAAGTTATGGTGGTGCGTGACTTAACGCGAAGATCGCTTTTGTCGAAAAATATACACTTGACTCGTGATTTTTGGCCATTTTAGGAGTTTAAGTATCAGGAAAAGTGCTTTTGCAAATATTTTTTGGTTCGGTTTAGATAATCAGTCGACTAGATAGCCAAACTAAGTTCCAGATGTTTACACTGTTTACTGGCCTTGTTGGAGGACGAAAGAGGTCCTCCAACGCGGCGGCTCGATACTATGCTCTGTAATTTTGTGCGGAACATATCGACGAATATCTCAGCTTTGGGACAACGCTAACACCTTAAACTTGGAGAACTGTCTTCTTTATTTATCGTCTACGATATCACAGTTTTTTTACTTTAACCGTTGCATAGTTTTTGATTTCATTTTTGAGTTATTTTTTTTGTAAAAAAAATACCTCTTAGTCGGCGCGTCAAGTATGTTGTGGACGGGTCAATGGATCAGTGAGTGAGTGAGTGAGTGAGAGATGTATGTATGTCACACCAATCAGATCGGGTCTACTATAAACAGCCAATCAAATTTCTTGTTTTAAAGGTAAATGGTATATGAGAGGATTTGATCCCGATACAGTTCAGAACGGCCATATTTATTCTATAAAAGAGGAGGAAGTATTCATATATTGGGTTACTTCGGCAAATTCGGTGGGTTAGGTTGAGGATTTTAGTTATGGACGAGATGAGCCTTGAGGTTTGAAACAGTGCGTGAGCTAGTTGTATGCAAATGAACGAGATGTTATTTTTAGTTACAAAGGTAACTTGATATTTTTGTTTTTCACAAGGAGTAAATTCAATTAGACGTCACGCATCGTTGCTTCTAGTTCTTAGTTTTTAGGGGAGACAAGACTATTTTGATTCGAAAGAGTTCGAACGTTTACAATAGGTACAGGTAACGATTGTTTTGTTCTTGTTGCATGCAAATATAGACAGATATTTTTATTTTTTAGTTACAAACAGTAATTTGACACTTTTGTTTTTCACAAGGGAGTAAATTCAATTAGAGCTAACCAATCGTCAGCACCTGTTCCCACGAGATGCTTGCTATTTTAGTTACAAATGGTAACTTGACACTTTTGTTTTTCGTGTCGGAGAAAATCGTTCGCACGAGATGTTTGCTATTTTCAGTTATAAATGGTAACTTGACACTTCTATTTTTGCTATGGGAATAAATTCAATGGGAGCTTACAAATTGTCGGCTTTTGTTTCCAGGATATTAAACAAAAAAGAAGCTTTCATTTCTAAACTGTTTTTACGTCTCTGCAGTAGCAGTTTATAGCTTTATTTGATGACATTCATTTCAGTTCGATATTTTTCGAAGACTGCGTGGCGTCAAGTTAAAGTGCAAAATCAGACTTTCTTTGTATCAGAAAGTTTTCTTTCTTTCTTTCTTTCTATTTTCGGTGAAGTAGTGTTGTTTTGTAAAAAGGGTAAACTTACGACTCGTATAAAATGCGAAAAATTCTCTTATCGGCTTGAGTATTTTTGAGCAAAAATTCGTCTTGGGGTTGAAAGGGCTATGAGATCGGTGAGTGATGGGGAGTTATGCAT
>JAHPZR010007304.1:10000-18816 GCA_019787425.1 Platygyra sinensis | reverse complement strand
GCTAAAGATGCTGTCTTGTTTTCACTTGATTTATTCAAGATTATTCATCATATTGTCGATACCTACTAGTTTTCTACCTTGTAATTTCTGTCCAACCTTGACAGTAAATTCACATCATAAATGTTGGAGAGCGCAAGAGTGTAGCTTCGCCAAAATGAATGCTGCAGATTAGAACAGCTTACTATATTTTTCGAACATCTTGAGTACTCGATTGGAGACTTCGAAGACGAGTATGGCAACTATTATATCACATCCTGAAGCCTAAACACGATATATCGTCGTCTGTATTCAGCCTGGTTCTGTAATTTGGATTCTCACGTTTATCAAAGGTCTATTAACAAGGTTCAAATATATCCTCACCCCGGATCCTCACAAACTTTACTGCATTAAGAGAAGTAAGTGCCTCAGCCATCCGCACAATTACGAAGTTATTAATGGTCCACAAGCTTTGAGTGGAGTACTACTTTACATACAGAGGACATCTTTTTATTTTACTAATACGTGAGAGTTGCCAGTATGGTAGACAGAGAATATCTTTGAAAATTGTGATCAACAGCAGGATTCGCTTTATCGCTCGATTATCGCCGCATATGTGTCAGTCAGTGTACTATAAACAAAGTGGGAATTTTGCTTCTCTTTAACAAGTATCTCCCAATTGCAATATTTATCACGGCCGATGGATTACTTTGAGTTCTTTAGCGTGTACTTGTGTCTATGATCTTCATTTAATAGTACTCAAGTTCAAAGCAATTCGTTAAAACATGACAAGTTTTCACTCCTTTCGAAGGTTTATTTTAAAAACAGAATTCGAACAATTTGCATGTATGACTTTTTGCTGCTGACATTGTCACGCTTTCTTTCGTTTCCTGAAAACATACGTGTTGGGTCATGGCAGCTTAGTTTACCTTTACAGTTTCAAATTCGCTGCCTCAGTAGAGGGTTTCTTTGATTGTTGATGTTGTGATAACTTGTAGGATATAGCAGATAAAACTGGATAAAGGTCACCATAACACAATCTCGTCCACGGCGAAACTCGCAAAGCTTCTGGTTTCCTCGAAGCAAAGCGACTTGAAAACTTGAAGCGTTGTTGCTGCTATTTGTGCACCAGCACTCCGGATAATATTTTCAAAAGCTGCTTTCTTTTGTTTCCAGGTCTTTTTTACTTTACGAGTGTAGACATTGTTTAACTGAGTGCTCGCCATTTGATTAAATGCCCCGAGCATTTTGCGATTTCAGAACTTGCACTCGCATGCATGCTTTCATAAATTACCTTGGAACTATTCAATTATAAAACAGACTGAAAAGCCCCAGGATCGCCTCTCCACCTCTTCATGGTTAAGGCTACTGTTAGTATCTGATTTAAAGCTCTGAGATGTCCTCAAGATGTTTTTTGGGGGGCTTCGAACAGTATCCTCTTCTCCCATAATCACTCTTGATTTTCAGCGCGGCACGAGACTAATACAACCAGTGACGTCACTAGGCTGTTTTGGCCACGCCAAGATGGCCGCCAATTTTGGGCTTAACCAGCCAACTTCGAACAGCTGAAAAAGCAGTTCTCGCTTACCGTATGCTAAAAAAAAGTCTGCAGTGTTTCCAAGTAAGGTTGAAACTTTATTACTGAGCAAAAATTTCACATACGAAAATTTCGTTTCAGTGGCACTTTAAAGGGGATACTGTATGTAAGGTGTACACAATGGTAAAATTCAGTTGTAAAAGAAAAAAATTACCGACGCAATCGGGGTAAGAAAGCACACATCTCTGGAAAAAGTTATTGATCACACAAAGTTAAAAATAAAACTCTTTTTAATGTAAGCATTTATGTTGGTATTTCACAAAGTGTAACTTCATGTTCGCTGGGAACTAGACTCGTTTCCAGTTTCTCAGATCCTTGGTTCGGGACCTGAAACCGCATGATATTGTCCTATTTTTCTTTGTCTTTGCTCACAAAGTCTTTGTTTGATCCGTTCCTTGTTCTTGGCATAATAACCTCTCCAATAACCGTTTAACCATTCCCTGTTGTTTTTGCAGCTGCTGGAGAGTTGTTCCTTGTTTTCTTCATACCATCTTCGGTTGCAGGCTTTCATAGCCCCAGGATTCTCTGTACGCCATTGTTTTTGCCTGGCTAGGATTCATTCCCTGTTCTCTGCATAGTATCGTTTATGGTATGCACTTCTACAAACGCCCTTCTTTTCCTTCTCCGGTGATGGATTGGAGAAATTCATCTTGGCTGGTGTCTTAGAATATAATGAATAAAAACGCTACAATCGCACTCTCTTATAAGAATCACGTGGCTGATTCAGAGTATGACACTGAGGCTTCAACCTCTTCTTTGGCTTCTTTGGCTTCTTCGTCATCATCCGACTCGTCAGGGAGTACCTTCTCCTGCATGACTCTGTTTAACAGGAATTTCCGTTTTTTCACTGCCGACTCCGCTGCCTCATCAAAATTCATGTCGTCTTCGTCTATAAAGCGGCCAAGAGTTTTCATGACTTTAATTAGGTGAATCCATTTTAGACGCTCTAAGTAAGTCCTTCGTAGCCTTCCTCTCCATACAGGTAATAGGGCATTGAAAGCTGCATTCTCGGCAAAGGTTTGGGATGTAGAGTTCTTTGAGATCATGCCCCACTTTTGGGCGTAACAGACGCCACGGATCATAGTCTGGTTTATCATTCTCAACTTCTCCTTCCTCTTTGAAGATGCTACTAATCTCATCTTTTTCTTGTTCCTCTTCAGGCTCCTCTTCCTCCTCTATGCTGTCATCACTGTTTTCTTCCACAGGTCCGAAAATATCTGTTGAACGATCGTCCATGGTCGTTTTTCTCTAGTTGACCTTCACCCAAGACAGCGTGCTTCAAATGAGTCAAGACGATTGAAGTTGATCTTTAATATACCATTTTGCCCAAAGATCAGACATCCTCTCGTTTCTTTCGATGCCAGCGTGGGTATCCTTCGTGTGTCAAGGTTTGACTAGACATGTGTTTCCTGTCATCACTGCCGGGATGTAAATCCAGGACCATATACCTGAACGGCCGTTCGGTCACTTTTTGATACACGTCCATCATATCTTGCCAGCAAGTGGGAAAGGCTTGAAGCTGTAAATTCCTCATGCCTAATTGACCTCGTGGATTCTTGAAGGCTATGATGTAGTGGGTGTTCCTGGAAATACTCTTAGCGATATTTCCCTGGTGGAAACATATCTTAGCACAAGTACAACACGGTGATATTTTGATGATGAGAATGTTTGGTGAATAAATCCAATAACTCTTTGTCTTCACCTCCCTCTGCCATCAGATCGTCTAGCACCAATAATCCACCCTTAGGAAACCACCACTTGAGATGGTCTGTCTGAGGAATCCCTTCATGAAATTGCACACCAGCCTCATTCATGTCTTGGAATCCATCTTGCCACACCCCGTAGCAATAATGAATCGCGGGAGGAAGACTTACGATTCGGTGAAACAAGTCTTGCCACAACCAGAAGGGCCCACAACCAATATACTGAAGGGTGTCTTGAACCGAAAGGCTTCTCCAAATTCTGTTCCACTAGGTATCCCATTGTGCTTTTCAATAGGGAGTGTAATCTTTGGAGCATCCACTCATGTTACTGCTGGTGATGAAGGGAAGTCTACTAAGGGGAGTTTGTCTTGACCATTTTCAAGTCACTTCCAACAAGTATACCTCTCGTGATGTCTTCTACTACAAGCACGAGTAAATGGCTTTTGACAGTAATGGCATCGATGTGACATAATTTGCAGGTGGTTGACTCCTAGTAAAGTTGGGGTAAGTTCTTAAGCGCGCAGAGAGCACCATTAACCACAACGAAAATAGAACTGAAGAACGTTGCGCCATACAACTGTTAATACTTGCCAGGTCAGCTGTCTTCAATTTGTAGTCACGACAGTGTCGCCAAACATGGCGGTTCTGGCTGTTGATTTTGCCTTAGGACCTAGGAACTAGAGCCCCAGGGTCTGAAAATGCTCGCTTGGCGGCATGGGAAAGCGCGGGCAGCACAAAAAGTGTATTCCTGAAGAAAGCGCGTAAATCCAGCTTTCTTTTAAATACCAAAATCAACGGGAAAAGTTTAATATGATATTTTTTCTTTGTTTTTACATTGGTTGCAACATGGCGCTAAACTGTACGGGTCTGAAAACGGCTAACTTTAGCTTCAAAAGGCTTTTTAGTGCTGCTGAACACTGAGTTGAGTTGGGCAAATTTGGACACAACAAACCTTCGGTAAGAATCCTATGTTTTTTTTTTTGTGATTTCGCTTTACTTTAACAAAAATATGGAGTCTTGCTGTGGGTATTTCCTGTCAGATGTTCGTTCAAATTGGCTGATCTTCATGATTTCTTAATTTTCAGGAGTGATGCCTCACGACAAGAAGGTTTATAAACGCGTCGGTGTTGGGCAATTCATGAAAGCAAAAAGGAAATTACAGGAAGAGCTAGCTAGAGAGAAAGCCAGCCTTTCTACAGAAGTAAAATGTTTAGAGCAGAAGGTCGAGAGAATGCATTCAAAGGTATTAAAATTATAAAATTGACTAGTTTTGCTGCCTAATTTTTAACCAGTGTTGACATACGTAGTTTGATAGTAATTAAGAGTCCCTGTCCATAAATATCAAAAATAACTCGGCAAGGGTCGAAAATTCGATTTCGCTCATATTGTTATGGTAGGTAGGCTAGGGTATGACAAAAACTACTGGATAGTGTTTTTGGCAAAATATCCTTTTATTTCAAAGAAATATGCAAATTACCAAATTCCGTTGAAATCGTCATTTGACGCACCATTTTATTAAACGAGTTTGAGAGCCTCGCATGCAAAACCACATTATTCTTCCGTCGTTTAAAACACTCAAATATTTTTGTGCAGTGTTTAAATTTGTACTGGGTTAATTTTAGGGAATGTTGCGGGTTCTTTTGGGTGCAGAGTAATTAAATTTCGAAGACATGTATTTCGTTCACTTAAAAGTAGTTCCTAAAAATAATTGATTTTCACCATGTGCGAAACCTTCAAATCGATTAAGCTTCTGGCGGTTGAATCGCCGAAGGATGGTCTACAAATTCGTGTAAAAATTTCTTTGGGCAAATGATTGTGAGCGACGCAAGAGCTTTTCAAAGTACGTTAAAAATGCAAATATTTGCCGTCGGTCATCAAATTTCAATTTACGGGTTAGACATAAATTTTAGCATGTGCCACATGTCTTGATTTATCTTAAACTAAAACAGACACAGAGATGATAATTTCGAAATGTTCCTACCTTATTTACTATAAAATGCAGGTTCAATAGCCGATTTTACGTGTTTCCCTCGCCATTCGTTGCTTGTGCAAAGTTTCCTCCTGTTTACACAAGGTATGATGAACATCACCAACTGTCATCGTATTTGAAGGTCGAATACCATGAATCAATCTTTCACCATTTTTCTGCGCATTTGATCACCACTGCATCTAAGTTAACAACGACTAAGTCATTTGTGGATAGTTGCTTGCCTTGCGCTACACCAAAACGCTATTACATTTAAGCGATTCTTGCAATTCCTGGAATCCTTGTGCACAGCGGTTCGCTATTTGTTCGTCACGCAATGCGGTCGTTCCATTTTAAGGGTAGGGGTAGGGCGATCTGTATTTCGATACGCAACCACTTGGAGCACACAATCTTGTTGAGTAGGAAGAGAGTAAATAAAGGAAAAGAAAGAATGACTAGTGTACCTTTGTCTCCTGAGTTGTCTCCTGTTGTCGTCTCTTACACGACCAGCATCCTGCATTGCGTAACGCTGTGTCCCTAAACTCATACCTAGGTCTTTTCGCGCTATGCCAATTTTTTTTGGTTACTTTTCTCAACCATCATGAACTCAATCCGAAGTTTCACCCGAGTCTCTAAATTTCTTAACTTCCACAAAACCAAACAGTGCAAACACGTAATGAGGTCGTATGATTTTTTATAACTTGGCTGAATTTGCCTTCGAATACTTACGCGACAGTCGAAGAATTTTAGCGCCTCTGGCAAAGTCTTTTTTTTTCCTCAAATTGTTTTTCGCAACATGATCGCACCGTTACCTCGATCTTGCTCGCGCTCTTGCTCCCGTCGTGCTCCCATTGCTTTTTTTTTGACACAACAAATCGGTACGAGGTTTTTCTTGCGCGTCCGAAGTCGCATGGTCTCCGCACAGAAACAAAATGTCGCAAATTATTGCCTGAAGTGTTTTGTGAGATTCCGCCATAAAAACAGAGCTGAGGAAGGGCAGCTACCGATGAAAGACAAAGGAAATATTGGACTAGACCAGGAAGAACTAGCGCGTGGTGAGACTACTTTGTGAATGAAGTCTAGTACCTGAACATTTATTTCACACATGCACAATCCCAGGTCCAACTCGTTTTTATCATTTTCAAACTTTTTAGTGTGAACAGGCGAAACCAGTTGGAAAATTATGCAGTAGTGTGGGCGAAAATAATTAGCTTTGTTTTGTTCCAGATTAACTGCGTTAGTGTGGCCGGGGCCTGATTTACAGTCTCTCCCTATCGAATTGAAGATGAGGCATGTAGGCCTCAACTGTTTATGTTCAAGACAGTAATTGAGTTTGCCTTTCAAAGTGACGCGTTACAACTGCAGCTACCGACTAATTTTGTCATAAGATCTATGTAGGGCTTCTTTCGTTTAAAGTTGATTGTTGAGATGTCAAGCTGATGAAAATTGCATATGTCTTGAAGCATCTTCACAGAAAACTTAGTTTAGAGCAAGCTGCGAATTCACAAATGTTATGGGTCGTTATGCGTATTCGTACGATGATCGGATGCTGAAGTAATATTTGTTCAGCTCTTCGCCGTGTTCAACTTCTTCGTCTTCAGATTCTTTCTTTGAAGCGAGGCGTTAGAAAAAAAAGTTGCAACTTGCTTAGAAGTTAAATAACTCAAAGCATCAAATCTAAAAGAGCCATATGCGTTTCTGACTTTTCTCATTGACTTGGAACATTGGAAGGATCTGCTTCCTTTACAGTCTGTTCGCCGATTTTTAATTAGGCATTGTTTTTGGTTTTCAATCAGTCGGATTCTTTGAGTACCGGAGGATTTCAACGCCCAGCCCATTGACAACGATGAACGGGAATCAGAGGTGCCTTAGCTGTACCAGTATCCTGTACAGGCGTATCAATAGAGGCAACACCCTGTTCTAGGTCTTCTAGCTTTGATACATAAACATCATTGCCTTATTTCTGTCTGCAGGCATATATAAACAATAGTCTCCATTTGGCGCGAAAATATGCTAGGATATTTGTCCGCGGACATTATCTGTTCCGAGAAGCGAACAGTTTTCCGAGAGCGTAGCTCGAGTTAAACTGTGAGCTTCGAGGAACAGATAATGTCCAAGGACAAATATCCGAGCATATTTTCGCCCCAAATGGAGACTATCGTGTTTATTATCCGTCAAATCTTTTACGCAACGCGTGCAGTTTTGAAAATTGGGGTATATTCTCGGATATCCCCCATCTTTAGCTGGGGCATATTCGGTCACGTGACGTGTTTAGACCAATCGCACGCGAGCGAAAAGTTTTGATGGATTATAAGGTCAGATATATTTAACAAATAGTATTTCTATTGCGTACAACTCCAATAAACTGTCCGTGGAGCTTTACAGCAAATAAAACTGCAAATATTAATAGTTGTTTTTTACTATCATCATCATCATCAGCAGCAGCAGCAGCAGCATCACTATTTTATTGTATTTTTTAGGTTGTTTTTTTCCTTTTCTAATAATATACCCTACCCGCTAAAATGAGATACCGTGACAACATTGCGTGACGAGCAACTGACGGACGTATTAAGACTGCTACGAGCGCCGACAGGCTTGGGAGCAATATGTAATATTTTGGTGTAATACGTATAAAGCAGGCAGCTATCCACGAATAAGTAAGCCGTTCTTGACTTAGGTAGATACAGTGGTGATCATATGCGCCGAAAGATGATCACAGATTCCTGGTATTCGACCATTGAATACGTTGACAGTTGGCAACGTTGTGTAAACAGAAGCAAACGTGAACGCTTAAAACACAACGAATGGTGAATGAAGCATGTCAAATGGCTTTTGAACCTGTGAATAAGGTAAGAAAATTTCGAAATTATTAGCTCTGCGTCTATTTTAGTTTAACATACGTCAAGACATGTGGCATATGCTAAAATATATGTTTAACCCGTAAATTGAAATTTGATGACCGATGGCAAATATTTGCATTTTTACCGCACTTTGAAAAGCTCTTGCGTCGCTCACAATCATTTGCCCAAAGAAATTTTTACACGAATCTGTAGACCATCCTTCGGCAATTCAACCACCAGAAGCTTAATCCATTTGAAGGTTTCGCACATGGTGAAAATCAATTATTTTTAGGAACTACTTTTAAGTTAACGAAATACATGTCTTCGAAATTTAATTACTCTGCACCCAAAAGAACCCGCAACATTCCCTAAAATTAACCCAGTACACACTTAAACATTGCACAAAAATATTTGAGTGTTTTAAAGACGGAGGAACAATGTGGTTTTGCATGCGAGGCTCTCAAACTCGTTTAATAAAATGGTGCGTCAAATGACGATTTCAACGGAATTTGGTAATTTGCATATTCCTTTGAAATAAAAGGATATTTTGCCAAAAAAACTATCCAGTAGTTTTCGTCATACCCTAGCCTACCTACCATAAAAATATGAGCGAAATCGAATTTTTGACCCTTGCCGCGAAATTAAGAATTTGTTTCATTTTTACCGGCAGGCACTCTTAATTGCCATTTCGGTTGTATTTCTTTCAAGTTATATATCAAATGTTTCTTTGAATA
>JAHPZR010007304.1:0-5000 GCA_019787425.1 Platygyra sinensis | reverse complement strand
AACAGACAGAGAATTTTTGTTTGAGGACTTTTTACTTGTTCTCTTGTTTTTGGATTCAAAAGTTCACACAGTAATTTTTCACTTATTTGAAGAACTTCTTTTCTTTGATTAGTGGATTCCAAATTCAGGTTTTCAATTTTTTTCTGGTTCCGGATTCCGGATTTTAGGGTTGCTTCTCCGCCCAAACAACAAACGCGTTAAATGCGAATGAACATGAACCGCAAATGAACGCAAAGGAAACGAAAGCCCGAATCCAACCCAAACTGAGCAAACAGAAAACAGCTATGAAAACAGCTATGCTACATGACAAAAAAAATAAACGTCTGATCGCAGATTTACAGAGTAATATATCAAAACCATCTAATGCCCGATTTAGGGGGATTACAATGAGCCCACTATTTTGTGACACATCACACATCACACAAGTACGTCACGTGATTCCCATTTCATCTCGACTACATCACATCGGGCATTCGATCACATGCTAGTCCATATCTTCTCCGCCATTTCTTCCCGTGTTGCGTATTGTGCTTGGTTTGTAAATATAAAAAAAGATATAAAGGTTTTCTGTTGGAAATGTCTTCGAAAGGAAGTCGTCGTGCACGTGGATCAGGACGGAAGCGATATTGTGGTGACGCTTTCGTAGACGAACTTCGCCAGGAGGTTACTAGTTCTATTGCGGCGTAGAAAGATTTGTCCCAAGCCTTCCGAGAGCTCTGCTCCGTGTAGATTTCTTCGGACTCAATTAAAAGCCTTCCAGCAAAGGTGTTGTCTGTGTATCTACTTGCTAAGTTCAATGATGGACTGCTTGACTTCGTGACCTCTTCATTGGCAGCGCTGCATGGATACTCTTCTGAATTCTATGCCGAACGTATCACTGGCGAAGTTAACTGGGTTGTCCGAGTGTGAGGTGAGTGTGATTGGTCTTCTATTTGTACTAAGCTTATATACTAGTTAGCGTAAGTTGTTAGTTATTTAACCTTCCTTAATGTTTTCGTTCACAGGTTTCTCTTCTTTACGAAGCTTGCTCGGTTGTTGCGAAGGCGAGCCCTTGTCTCCATAACGTGGATATAATGTCACTTGGTTTCCCCGTTCTGTTAACTCCGCCGACTGGTGTTTGTATCGTTTGCAGCGACGCGTTAAGCGAACATAACAAGGCTTGCGATGTTTCCATCTACGGTCTCCTTGGTAAGGTGACGGGCCTGAAGTTTAGTTTGCGATGCGACCGATGTAAATTAAACTACAATTACGATCGTTATGGTGACAGAGCGAGGGGTTGGAACCTCTACGAAAGCCAGTGACCTTTGGTGGAGGCTAGCGATGTCTGCTTCGTCGAGCGAAAGTTACTTCAATTTCAGTGCGCTTTTAGCGTGAGTTTTTAAACGCTTCATTGTATTATTATGTGCCCACTAATTTATGTTATCATCTGTTCCGTTTCATCTTTGTTTTGTATTGTAAATGCTGGGTTATAAATATTTGTAGTAAAAAAATTCGAATACCATTGTTTTTCTAACTTTCCGCCCAGCACAATCTCTTTTCAGTTTAAATTTTAGCTTATGTTGATATCCGGGTCTGGCTTCCTTTTGCTTAATTTGCCAAACTTGGTCATCTTTTTTATTTTCTTTAGAAACCACAGCTGGGTGAGTTTTTCTGGCTTTTCAACCGCCTACAATGAAGCGTTTCAGCTGCTATGCAAAGGAGGAGGTATTGATGACAATGTCAATGTAACAAATAGATTCCATGTTGGTGTCTGCGCTTCTGTTCAGTATTTAAGTGTAAATCTACTGTGAGCGTCAACCGATTATGGAACAAATTAGATGATAGCACAAGAAGTATTAAACCCCTAAGGAAATTTAAAAAGTGTATAAGTGATAAATACGCAGTCAGTAATTCCAAGTTAGAACATTTTACCTTTCATAGAACTTTCTTTTAATTTTATGTTATTATTAATGGACCACAATGTAAACTACTGAATTTTCAGTAATTGTGTCATCCTATTAAAGTTATAATTTCTTTCTTCTTCTTTCTTTCTTCTTCTTCTTCTTTCTTCTTCTGTTCTACCAAAATTACCGTTCTCTGTTCTCTGATTGGCTAGCTACTCTCTATCTAATCTGTGATAGTGATAAGTGAAGCAGTTTGCCCTTGTTTTATTATAGATAAAAATGTGAACGACTTGTAGATTTATACTAAAGCGTGCTATTAGATTATTTGCTCTTGAATTCTTTGCTTGTTGGTTGATTTGAGTGATAGCAATCTTGAGCTCATAGATCACGGATGATATGAAACGTGTTAAGAGCCAAAAAGTGCACGCCCCCTTTTTCCCATTTTTTTTAAGGTAATACACACTGTATATTCATAATGTGATTACTATTCATACTCTATCTATAATACATGCACACTTGAATTAATATTATGATGCATCCCAAATCCTCTGAGGACAAATACAGGGAAATAGCTACAGACCTTTCAATCATGCACAGTTTTTTGTTTAGACACTGTCAGAAGAAAAATATTTAACTTAATTCTCGCAATTTGGATTACATGTAACGGGATACAGGATTTTTAGGCCAAAACATGTACATGTATCAGGTCTCTAAGCATTATTACGTTATGTAAATCATAGTGCGTTACACTAATTGTCCTCGCCAAATAAGGTAATGCCAAGTGCATTTCTATCTCTCTAAGAATATGGAGAAAAGCAGTGTGCTTCAGCATTTTGGAATGGGGAACTGGAACTAGAACTAAGAGAACTTGGAAGCCTAGACTTCTTTGGGATGATGAAAAAGAATGAAGATAGGGAGAAAGTGATGGAGGAAGTCGACAGGATACGGGCCAAGGGTGTGTACTTTCATTCATCTGATGACTGTTCAGATGCATGTAAGGCAAGAGGTAAGTTTTAAGTTTGAAATGCACCAGGACTTTAATTAACTGATTGCAACCAGCTATTATGAGCAGCAGCTACATCTTGATGCATCTTATTGCTGGGTGTGACAAGATTTTCTAATGATACGCTTCCTTCAGGGGCACCCAACAAGAATATAGTTCAAAACCACTAAAACATAGCATTGTTGAAAGTATTTTGGTATTTAAACGGCAGATACAGGCATATTTTTATCCCCTAAAAATTTTTCATCTCTTCGGATTTCCTAGCTGAAAGTCTAGTGATCCGAAAATTATAGGGATCAAAACTTACCTTTTCGAAAATTTCAGCCAGAAAAAAGGCTCTCGAAAATTATAGGTGACCTTTTTAGGGTAAAAATCCGTTAAAAATAGGCAATTAAACCATATTTTAGATGTTCGAAAATCTTAGGAGAAGCAGGCAAGCAAGAAATTTTACAAAAAATGTTCCGAAAATTCTAGATCTCAAATCGTCTTCCGAACAGATATATTTCCGAAAATTGTCGTTGGGTGCCCCTGTTCCTTCCTTTCATTATTTCTTAGGAAAGTTTACTAATGTAGCTTTAATCGCCTCTTATTTCTTTGAAGATTTACAGCCTTGGCTGCACTGTTCTCCATTACTACATAATTTTTCCATTTATGATATTCTAATGGTATGTCTATTTCCTCTCATGGAAATTAATTATATAGGTTGTGGAAGACTATGGGTAATAGACGGGCAGTGGAAGCTAATGTTTTCCCATTGCATGATGCAAAGAAAGGTAATTATTCAATTTAGTCAATGAATAGTAATTGTTAGTATATATACAGTCTGAGTCATCTTGTTGTTTCAAGCCATTTTATTGGTTCACCATATCTGGCCAACTGTCATTATTGACTCCCTTAACCCAGTGAATGTGTGATTCTACAAACAAAAAGGTATGGCCGTTGTAAACTCACATTTCACTAGTTTTTCTGATTTAAAAAATCCATAATACACGAAGAAAAAAAAAACAATACACGAAGATGCATTACCAGAAAATACAAAGAAAGGTATGATATTTGCCTGAAAGGTTTCGAATGCAAGAAAAGAATTCTTGCAGACCTTCAACCTTAGAGCAGTTTCAAGAAATGCATCTGGCAATCACAGATTTCATCAGTCTAACCAAACCTGACAGCCAAGTTGCTCTTCATGCATCATTGGCAGAAACCAATGACAGTGATGATTTCTTTTGTGTCACAAACAGAACTTTATCCATGGGCTTCCTCTCTTGAACTATCCTAATGTATGTACAAACTCGCCACAGTTTGGTAAGGCGTTTTGCACTGAACATGTGAACTACCTGAATGAGAAGCATCCTGAAATTCCAACTGATATTCATGGGTTCTTGAAACATTGTGGTATCCAGCATGACAATTCAGGTAACATATACTATAGCTAACTGTAGGTTTTTAATATAAATCAGCTAATCAAAATATTTATTTTGGATAGTAAAATTTACTTTCATATTCTTTTCTTTTTTTGGAAATTAATTTGTTTCTTTAACAGGTTTAATGTCTGTATCTACTTTAGGTAATATATTGATCAAGACCTGTTTAAATGTTATATCATGACTTGCTTAAATATCAGGTAAACTAAATTAAAAAACCTCAGTAAAATTTAATTAAATAAAAGTACTACAGTATATAAGAGCTTCAGCTTATCTGGGGTTCTATCCGGAAGAACACAGGTCTGAAGAATGCAAATGCATCAACCTGGGTTATAGTACAGTAACTGTTATTTCAACAGGTGATGAGACAACTTTAGAATACCTCGACAAGGATGTTGCAAAAGTTGAAGAGTTTGTATCAATGCTGGGAAATGAAGCATGTTCCCACATTGGAAACAGTACACTTGAGGCTCAAGGTGAACTTCAATAGGTGGCAGCCTATCTTACATTAATATATACAATACCAAACTAGGCATAGTTATCCCTTCGGTGTGGTTTCAGGCCACTACGAAAAATTCTCAAGCCAAATCCTAGAAGATTGTAGACCATGTTGTCACTCAGCTGTGACCAATTGTTCTAAGATAATTTGGGAACGTTATGGTGTTTGTATTTATTGTAATAGTTAATTACTCA
>JAHPZR010007303.1:22500-28548 GCA_019787425.1 Platygyra sinensis | reverse complement strand
ATATAACAAACAAAATAATACATATGTGCGCACATGTTCAATTTGTTATTTCTCTCACTTGTGCAATACCAAGTTGAACACAAGAAGAAAAATTCCATATCTACAAGCAGCCATGTATTATTTTGTTTATTATATGAACATACTAATAACAACTGTTTAGACAATTTATCAAAGATGTCTGAACACTTTCCAAAGATTTCTGAAGATGCTCTAAAAGTTGTCTGAAGGCCAGACAAACACTCTCGAACATTTTTGAAAATTTCCAGAGACTGCCGGAGATATTCAAAGATAAAAAAAGATTTCTGAGTAAGAACCAATGATGTTTTGATCATACAGCAACACATCTAGTAAGTACTTTTTAAGGGATTACATGTATGTAACCATAGCAATGGTAATCTCTTAGCTTGAAAAAAAAAATTATTTTCACATGTGAACATATTATCATGTTTACGAGCAAATTATCTCACTGATATTTCACTGGTTGTTATAAAATAACTCCAGATATACATACAACCCTGTTACAGATGAGTTTAAAACTTAAGTCTGAGACTCCCATATGATAAGAATGGAGATGCTCGTTATCTCACTAATTGTGGTCTCATTTGGACTGTTCTGGACAAAATACCACCATTTTTAGCCAACAAAATATTTTTCAGGGTGTATTCAAACACAAAATTAAAAACCACTGTCATAAAGCTTGGAATGAGTGACTCCCAGATTTAAGTCTCCTTTAAGGGTTTATTTCAATGTTTTGAGATGGTAGTCCTTTTCATGTGGGGTCTCCTCTGTTCACAGCCCCTATACTTTTCAATGCATGCAAAAGAAAAAGCAGGCAAAGTGAGCTTGAAGCACACTGGCGTGGAAGCAGGAACGCAAGCAAAGGGAGCCAACTGAAGAATAGTTTGGTCCCCACCCCTCAATCCATTAAGTCTCCTGTTTCACACTGGCATCCTGTTCTCTCATGATTACATCTGCATGTTCAAAAATCAAATAATAACAGAGAGAGAAAATCAAGGGTTGTGAACAGTCCTCCATCTTGTGGGCTGCCAAAAACACATCATTATAACTCACCTGGATTGTAACGATCATGGCAAGTGAACACTCCACCATGATGGCAAGGACATCCATTGTCACACCAACGATCGTTTGTAATGACAGTGTCTTTAACAGGGCTTAACAGGGAGAGAGAGGAAGTCAGAACATCACTTATTCCTTTAAACAATGTGATGCATGCATACATAATAATACCTTCTAGCATATTATTAAATATGAAATTAAAGTTGGATCATGTGTACTAACTAAAGGCATTTATCTGCAGGGTATCAAAGTTGATACTATCAGTTGATATATATGTCATCCAGTGTCAGTCAACATATTGACTGAGTATCCGCCAATATATTCTGACCGACATCAGTAGTCTCTCAACCAACACACCTGTCAGATGATACTGGCTTGACACTAACTTTGCATCCCCTGTGGGTAAAGGATATGGCTACCATTTTAGCAAAAGAACTGACTGACAGTCAACCAAAACATGGCAGATTGTTGATCGCAACATTACAGTCAAGGTGTCTTCCCCAACTGTCAATTGATATACCGATCAAATGTTGATCAATAGTGTTGACCAACTTGAATAACACATGTTGACCGACTCTTGGCTGACTCTCCGTCTACATATTGACTGAGCACTGGTTGATATATAAACTGACACTCAGTCCAGATATTGACTCATAGTATCAACTGATGCTTTGCCGACAGACACATTAAGAACCCATGATTCTCAAAGTCTATACATAGTATTTAAAAGTCACGCAAACTATCTGACCACTAGTAATCAGACTTGTACTGCTGTGCAGGAGGTCAAGGGTTCGAGCCCCAGACCGGACCAAAACTCAGGGTCTTAACATAACTGAGGTGATTGTGCTGCCTTTGTAATTATATCTGCAAATGGTAAGATGTTCAGGTCTTCTCGGATAAGGACTATAAACCGTAGGCCTCATCTCCTGCATCTTAGATGTTATGGTTAGCAGGGGACGTAAAAGAACCCACACGCTTATCGTAAAGAGTAGGGCATGAAGTTCCTGGTGTTGTGGTCTGGCCTTTGTTGTTGTTTTACTGTGAAATGCTCGGAGATATTAGCTCGTATAAAGCTACTCTACGATCCGAGGGTAAATAAATTATTCACTTCACTTCACTACATGTCGATCAGATCATATAGCTCTGACATGAGAATTTCCTGACATAAAATACAAAATAAAGTACAAACTAAGTTATGTTTACGACCCAACACCAAGTGTCATATTTACCTTTCATTATAAAGCCATGCAAGAAATTCTCTGCTTTTCCAGTATATGTCAGGTCCTTTGGAACCATCTGACCACAGGTAATCAGGCTTATATGTGTTGATCAGGTCATACAGCTCTGGCATGAGAATTTCCTACACAAAATATTTAAAGTCTTTACATCTACATCCTAGTCAAGTTGGTAAAAATCGTGAGATACTACTCCAACATTACTGTAAAAAAATCTGAATAAAAATACTAAATGTAATTACCTTCAAACCAGAAAATGCTCTAGTCTGATGCCTATGTTCTTTGTTCTTTGGTTTGAATTTTTTTAAACTGGTTTAAATTTTTCAAATGCTGTGTAACTTTCAAACTGGTTTAAAACTGTTATATGGTTTAATACAAAATTAGACATGCATCAGGGAGTCTGGGACCATATATTAAGTTATAACAACAAAATATGGGTGAAATTTGCATCAAATCCTTTGTGGTCAAGGAAATAGAATGCAGAAAAACAGAGTGAGAGATCAAAGTTTCACGTCCCGGTAAGGTCTGAGAAAAAAACTAGTGAGACAATCTCAGATAGGACTGTAAGTACGGTTTGAGTCATCTGCTGCCTGTATGTAACTAATTTACAATTACTGTTTGTCAAGACAGTTTTAAATTTTACTGTGGTGTTTGACGTTGAATTTCGTTTATTTTTAATTTTTGATACGTTGAACTAGCAAACATGATAATTTTATTTTTTCAACGCCAACATTTGTAACTTGATACTTTTGTTTTCCTCACAAAAGGTTGTAACATGATACCCTTTTTTTCTCTTGGTTAATTATTGTTAGTGTCATTATGCAACCACAACTTAGCGCGATCAAGTTTCGTTTCATTGCACGTGTCTCTCTCACCAGTGCTAGTTTATCGCTTTCGTTAGCCTCTTCGTTGTATCTTTTTTCTTTTAATCCTCGTTCTCCAAATGTTAAGAAAATCTATGCGTACCCATTCTGCTCGCCATTTGAGTGACGATTACGTCTGGGATTTGCTATCTCCACTTCTCTCCGACCGGCGCGAAGACTCGCCAACATTCAATCCAACTCCCAACACACAGACAGCTGTTTCCACAGATTCATCAACGGGGCTTCCACTGTTAGCAGATCATCCAAGGAAGCAGAAACTCGCTCAAGCGGAGATTCCTGAGCGATCTGAAAAGTTCTGCCTCCAGTGCCTTTGCCACCGTTTGCTTGGGCCGCTTCGCCACCTCAATCCAGCCACGAAGACCAGCTCAAACTTCAACTCTACATGGAGTTGCAAGAGCTTGAAATACATGTAAAGCGGTTGCAGCTAGAATTGCAGTTGGCCCAGCTCAAGGTCACCTTCAACACTGTAAAGACCCTAAAACAGGACGAATCTGTGAAGTCCAGCGACAGGTCAAGCGAGAAGTCCCTTGGCAAGCAATGCGCCCCTCAAAGGATCACTAAC
The DNA here is from genome assembly GCA_019787425.1 of Platygyra sinensis. Lineage (NCBI taxonomy): Eukaryota > Metazoa > Cnidaria > Anthozoa > Scleractinia > Merulinidae > Platygyra > Platygyra sinensis. The sequence goes on along the minus strand of JAHPZR010007303.1, from coordinate 24,790 downwards.
CCGCAGGAATGGCCGCATCTATTCGCCCCAGGTGAGCCAAAATTATTCAATGAATTATCCATGGCTGAATTCTCCACTGGCTACACCATCATCATACAGCGTTGCACAGATGTTTCTCGCCGAGAAGCGCTCATCTCCCATTTTTATGATCTTGTGGTTCTTGCGTCAACATACACGTGATCAGTGGCTCGCGCCTATCGTTATAAAGTCTTGAGAAGTATTGAAATGGGCCTTGCGTTCTGGGGGGATTCCTTCGATTCGCTCAAGCAGCCTTTTTTCTTGCCAACTACTCTCCTCACGGATTCAACCAACAAACCACATGTCTGCCCTCCCCCCAGACAGCCTTCTGGGAAGGGGAGCTTGAAGGGGAGGGGAGCTTGTCTGGCCACTCTATTTCCCGTAGTGAAATCTGTGACACGTGGTCCTGGTATGATGACTGCAAAACCCATGAGTGCCCTCTCCGTCACGTCTGCATTGTGTGCTAGCATGATCACCAAGCCAAAATCTGTCCTAAACAGAAATATCCAGTTCCACCACATCACTAAGACCCCAGCCCACAGGATTGACCACACGCCTAATCAACTCACACATCAGCTCCTCCTCCATCTTCCTCAGCCTGTCAGCCAACCCACACCAGTCGTCTATCATCTCAGCTACCAACAAGTCTTCCTGGTTCGCCTTGCATGACCACCTCTCTGCTTCCAAAGGCATCGTCAACTCCTCAGTGCCTGTTCTCCCCATCAGGCCCGATCTTACCCACCATCTGATTTCACTTCATACCAAACTCCAGCACTCTCCAGGACTGAATGCCTTTACCCTTCGTTTGCCAGTACCCTCTGGTCTCCAGGTGCATGAATAGAGAGCTCGGTTACAGGACTACCACGACACCGAATTCTGTAACTTGTTAGAGTACATGGCAGCCACCCTTCCCAAATCTACTTTCAAAAATCATGGCTGGGCTATGGCATTAAATCTTATCTGGACAAGGAGTTCGGCTTAGGTGCTACTTGTGGTCCTTTCTCAGCCAACCCTCTATGTACGGAGTTAACAATTTCACCTCTTCAAATCGCCCACAGCCGATCGGGAAAATCACACGTGGTGGTCGACCTCAGCTTCCCCTCAGGCTTCCCGGTCAATGACAGCATTCCTAAAGACTCTTACCTCGACAAAACACTCGCCCTCCGATTACCTGTCACTGACGCTCTCATCGCGATCATCCTCCAAAAAGGCCCTGGATGCTTTCTCTTCAAGAAGGATCTCAGCCGCGCCTAATGTCAGTTAAGCATTGATCCCCGAGAGTATCACCTCCTCGGCGTACAGCACCAAGATTTTATGTATTTTGACGTCGCACCCCCTTCCGGCCTGTGTTCTGCCGCGATGATGTGTCAGCGGACCACTTCGGCAGTCTCGCATATGTTTGGCAACCTTGGCTATCAGTGCACAAATTATATTGACAATTTTGGTGGCGCTGAGTCTCATAGCAAGGCAACTATGGCTTTAGAGACCCTCGAAGAACTTTTCTCTATTCTCGGTTTGATCTCTTCACCCAAAAAAGATTGTGCCCCACCAGCCACATGGTCTTTCAGGGAGTCCAGATCAATACCATTGACATGACCACGTCCGTAACCCCAGACCCCTTGCTCGAACTGCTCTCTCGTTATCACTCACTGCTCATCTCAGTCGTCGTTCTACGTCGTGATCTACAGTCCTTACTTGGAGTTATGTCTTTCGTTACTGCCTGCGTCCGCCCAGCATGCATCTCCATGTCCGGCCTACTAAACACCTTACGTACCAACCTGTCAGCACGCTTTTGCCCATTATCTTCGGACGACAAATCAGATTTGCGCTGGTGGTGTCATTTCCTACCACAGTTCAATGGCGTGACACTCATTAAATCAACACCTTGGCTGAACAATCCCTTTTTCTTATCCACAGACACTTGTGCATCAGGAGCAGGTGGCTATTTTCAGGGGCAGTATTTTCACACTCCTTTTCCTGGGCACATCCTGGAGCAGTATGGTCACGACATCAATATCCTCGAACTGTTGGCAGTCATGGTGGCATTAAAGCTGTGGGCTTCTGCTCTTCGTGGTCAGCGCTTTATTATCAGTTATGATAACAAGAACTGTGTCCCTGCTTTGAACTCAGGCCGCTCTCACCCATGCTATGCAGTTGTGTCTTCGCGAGATTTGGTTTTTGTCAGCCGCCTTCGACTTTGAGCTCGCCGCGCATCATATTCAAGGCACCTCCAACTCCCTGGTTCACCACCTCAGTCATTGGCATCTATCCC
>JAHPZR010007303.1:0-17500 GCA_019787425.1 Platygyra sinensis | reverse complement strand
TACAGTACCATCCGCTTTAGATCCAAGAACTGTGCTCTTCACAAGGGAAGCAGTGGGTTGGAGATGCTCGGGGGTTGAGGAGAAAAATTCCGACCACATTTCCGACTGGAACACATCTGCAAAGAGACAAAAACTAACCGAGAAGAAACAAAAGACAAATAAGATAGGCCATCCGTCTATATTATTTAATAAACAGAGATAAGAAACTGATAAACAGCAATAACAGTAAATAGTAAATCCAACACTCATGGGCACAGATAGCCCCAAATCCGGAAAAGGGCACAGGTGGTCCCTAAATCACAAATTCAAAACATGTTAAATAAACACAAACTAATCAACATTATCAATTCAACACGCAACTCCATAAATGCTGGGCACAGATAGTCCCGAGTCCGGTAGAGGGCACACATTGTCCCTTAATCGCAAATTTAAAAAACATGTTAAATAAACACCTGAAACACAAACTATTCTTAAATGACACCTTGAATTAACTCGCAATTCCATGTAAGCTGGACACAAATGGTCCCATGCTCGTGGGCACAGAAGGTCCCATGCTCGTGGGCACAGATGGTCCCATGCTTTTGGGCACAGATGGTCCCATATTCCTGGGCACAGATCGTCCCATATTCCTGGGAACAGACAGTCCCAAAACTGTCCTGGCACAAATAAGGCCAATACACTGAAAGGGGCAAATGGCGAAATAGAGACTAGAACCTCCATATTCTTCCAAAATGACAGATCAGTTGCGAAACATAAGCACGCATTCAGAAAATATATGAATATAAAAACTACTAGAAGCGAAAAGTTCACTAAATAACTACGCGACTGGACGCAAAACAGCTGCTTCCCAGTAACGCTCACATCATGGACATCATGATTGCTTCACATATAGGCCCACACCACCCCCTTGTTTATGATCTCGTACCTTACCTACAAAATTGTATTGAGTCAATGGAAAATCATTTACACTGTCCTTTAATTTAACCACGTTTCAGTTAAGGCTATCACTGTGAATTTGTGCTCTAGGGAATCAAGACAGGCTACAAGATCATCATACTTACTTGAAATACTTTTGATATTACAGTGCAGGAGAGAAAAATTAATCTTACTATAGCTGTTTGTGTCAACTGATTGAATATTTCTTCATCATCAGTCATAGTAATCACATCTGTCAATGTGATGAGTAATCTGGTTATAGTAGCTGTTGTCTGGGTCCAATTGCATGTCCATTGATAAAAATGATTTTCCCCTATTACTAGTCGAGAATGGGTTATAAATTAACTTTTTCAATTTTTGAATATCATTATCATTAAGTTATAGATTTGATCGTTCAGTCAAATCTTGAAATTGATCGTTGGGCAAATTACTAAAAGGAAGTTTTCTACCTATATCATCTAGGTCATTGATTAATGGTATAATTTTAATTAGTAGAATTCTACTAGTATACTAATGCAAATGCTGTAATCTGATTGGCTGAGCCATTGCACACTATCAGCCATTAGTGTGCAGTGGCTGGATCTCGTCTATGAAATGGCGACGTTTTTTCGTTTCGCCAAAGTTTTGGAGGAAAATTTTGATGAAAATGGATAATTAAAATCCTGAGAGGACTAAACGAAGGACATTTACGGTTTCTTGACTTAAAAAAGTTGAAAGTATTGAAAAAATAATGCGCGCGCGTGCACGACTTTAATTTTAAATGCCAACTCAATCTGAGCGATCTTTTTAAGGGGCAAAGTTTAATAATACGTCGAGAAATCATTAGAAACCATTATTTGAAGTAAACTTTAGTAAGAATTCTACTAAAACAATTAGATTACTCGCTCTCGATTTCTATGAGGTGATAGTTGATTCGGCCTTAGGCCTCATCAGCTATCACCTCATAGAAATCTTGAGTTCATAATCTAATTGTTAATTAACGAATAAGAATATACATAGCTTTAAAGGCTTACTCAATGTTCATGCGCTCATCCCAGTTGGGCGTATAGAAAATCAGGAAACCCGGAACCCGATCCGGAACCGGAACCGGACAAATAAATGAGCGCTTAAAGTTGGGAAGTGTGATTGACATCAATGCTCCTCCCTTCACTGCATTCCCGGCAAGATGGATGATAATACGCGGAGCCCTTTACAGAAAAGGTAGAAAAGGTACGAGTACAAAGAACATAGTGTAGTTATCTTTTCAGTTAAGGACGGTGCCTACTAAATACAAAGGGTTTTGGCCAAGTTAGGACCACGTCGAAAAAGTAGATCTTTGAAAGGGCTAGTGGAATCCAAAAAGAAAAATAGCGGTAGCCACGCATTTTTTAGAGATAATTAGCCTTGATACCCCAACAAAAATGCTGACATCAGCATTTTTTTAAAAAAAGAGGGAAAGGATATTTCCTCACAGATTTCCTTAGAATTCACCTTTACATACAGAAAGATCTTTAAACTACATGGCAAATGGTAACATTAAAATGATTTTTGGAACGTTTTAAATAACAAAATCGTTGTAAAAATGCTTTTAGTGTCTCTGACAGGTTTTCTCTGGTTCAGCTAAAATACAGTCTAAATACCATTTGCTCACAACCAGAAACTAATCATATGTTGAATAGGCTTGCCATTTCCATTTCGCAACATAAACTGTAGGGGTAACCACGCGTTTTTTAAAGTTATTGATCTTTTTTGAAAACTTTTACGATGCCCGTTACATTTTTTCCTGTCACCTTCCCAGTAAGTAAAGCCCCGGCCAAACGATAGCAACATCTCAACGCAACATATCCCAACATTGTTGGCACAGTATTTGCAAGCTCCCACCAAATGATCGCAACATTTCAACGCAACAGATCGCAACATTGTTGGGCGCAACATGTTGCGTGCGTTTGGCCACCCTGTCGCAACGTGTTGCGACATGTTGCGAGTTGAAAATCGAAATAGTGCGCATGCCCAGGCGCAACATTGTTGCACAAACCTGGCCAAACGACCACAACAACATGCAACATCCACAAATGTTGCATGAAAAATTTGACCATTTTCAAATTTGAGCCAACAACACCCAACACGTCGCAACATGTTGCAACAAGTCGCAACAGGCTGGCCAAACGCACACAACATGTTGCACCCAACAATGTTGCGATGTGTTGTGTTGAGATATTGCGATCGTTTGGCCGGGGCTGACATTTGCGTTTTTGCGCGCGCACTACGCCATCTGCAGGTACATGTTAACAGTTGGATTTCAGTGTGATTTTCGAAAGACAACAGCTAGGTTTTCAGTTGGAAGACGTTAACAGTTAGCGTTAGCGAAATGTTGCTATTCTGGTCTTCCTGCTTTAAGTACAGGCTCATTAAAATTGATTTGGTCACTGTAGGAAAATTTTGCTTTAATTTTAGTTGTGTACTTGATGGCGTAGTTGATTGCGTCAATGTCAACCCAGCGCGCTTAAACCATAGCTTGCGTGATGCGCAGAACGTGTGCGCACTAACAAAAGTAGGCACCGTCCTTAAACTGAGTTTAGGATGATGCTCTTTTTATATAAAACATATTTGCTTTTGAAAGGAAGAAAAATGCGAATGCAGCCATAATACTACTGGAAAAATGACCTGAAAAAATTCAGGTTTTGAACGAGATTCAAACTTACGACCTTTCCGTTACCGGTGCAATGCTCTACCAACTGAGCTATCAAAGCCACATGAAAGCGGTCGTGTCTGGGTTCGGCCCTCTACGTTTGAGGGTTGCGACAAACCACCGGGGAATTGACCGGGGAGTTTGTAATGGGTGTTACTACATGTACACAGAGTAACGAGTAACGAAGTAACTACAAACCGAGTAAAGGGAAAAAATTTCGAAGGTTCAAAAATTCTCAAATCTTTTAAAAATATGTTTGATCGATTATTATCGTTTTTTTAGCATTGATATATAAATAGGAACTACAAAACCAATTCACAAACCAAGCTTGACGACCCATAAGCTCAAAACTAAAGTTAAATAAAACGTTGTGTCTAGATACCCGGCAGTCGGGAAGTGCTTTTAAAATGATACTACATACCCGACAGTCTAATATTATTCTAGAATTTCCACGGAAAAACTCATCCAATCTTTCTTAAAACTGTAGATATTTAATTAAAAATGTCAAGCAATTTCAATTATAATTTTGGCTTTGAGGTAGAGGAAATTTTCGAGTTTGGGCACACTAGAAAATCTCGATGTTTCGGCACTCAGAATTAATTCGTACTCTGACTCTGTTGTCAACTCTCATAGATAAATTTCTACAAAAATTGAAGTTGAACCCTGTGAGAGTATTGCGATATTTGTACAGAATTACGAAGCGATTCTAAATGATGTTTTGCTTTTGTTGTGCACGAATTCTCTTAGCTTCGGCATATTATACTTAAACTAGAAGTAATCATAGATTATGAGTGCGTTCGTGTAAACGTTTTTTTTTCTATCCATCCCTCATGCCTACCAGTACTAAAGTCATGGTGGCTTAAAAGCGTGACAGAAAATCGGCGTTGCATCCGGTCTGTCCCCCACTGGACTGTACGCTAGCCACCGAAATGACCGTCACCATCGGCGAAATGTATATTTGCTCAAAAATTGGGACCAAATCTTTCAAAGTAGGACGTCAGGACATTTGTAACGATATAGAAAGTAATTTGCGACCAGCTACTGGCTTCTAAGGCTAAAATTCTCAAGAGGTAAGCTATTTTTAACCTGCACGTGACGAAGGACACGTGGTGAACAAATTGAATAAATTGTAGTTCGCCGAGGTCATTTTCTCATCTAAATCCCTCAGAAAAGTTCGACAAAGATGTTCCCATTCAATTTCTTTTTCTCGGACCAAAAAGTTGCTTCTTGTTCAGGTTTTTCGCTTTATAAGGGCGCGCTCCCTATGTTTACTCAAGTACTTGAGCGAGGTATCAATTACAAATTCTAAACGAGGTTGAAGCACATGGTCAATATGGCAATGACATCATTCGCCCCTGAGGAATTCTTCGGGGCGCCAAATCCGTGTCGATGAACGCTCCAAAATTCTCGAAGTCCGACCGCACTATGAAGGCGTTCTCCTTTGTCGAACGCAAAAACCTCGACTCATGGGCACGGTTGTTCAAAAACTTACCCGGAAGTAAAAACTTCAGGAATAATCAATACATTCAACATCCACAAACAAAAGCAAATATGTTTTATATAACACGAACATCATCCTAAACTCGGTCTAACTGAAAAGAATGATAACTACTAATTGTTCTTTGTACTCGTACCTTTTTTTAAGGCGGGATTTCACCTGAAGGCTGTTTTCACGTCGCTCAACGTGGCCTTTGTGCCAATATCTCGTTCACCACGCTGTTCACGTTTCAAGCAACGCCAAATCCCTCCAATTAGAATATTCACCAATGCTTTGCGGTTTTATGTAAATTTTTGGGTGATTTTTGGACATTTTGTGAATGACATATTTCTTCTGAAAGGATAGTTTAAATTGAGGAAAATATGAAATGTTGAAGATTTGATGGATTTGGAAAATTGAAAATTGAAGTGAAGAATTAATACACGGACAACAACCAGTACCCTACGAACCTGGGGCTCTTATTCGAGGAGGTCAACTGTTTGATAGTGTTCCCAACCCATTTTAATCTTAACAATTCCCTTTTAAAACTACTTGAAATTTCAGTCCTAATCAAGTAGTTTTAAAAGGGAATTGTTAAGATTAAAATGAGTTGGGAACACTATCAAACAGTTGACCTCCTCGAAAAAGAGCCCCAGGTTCGTAGGGTACTGGTTGGTGTCCGTCTATTAATTCTTCACTTCAATTTTCAATTTTCCAAATCCATCAAATCTTCAACATTTCATATTTTCCTCAATTTAAACTATCCTTTCAGAAAAAATATGTCATTCACAAAATGTCCAAAAATCACCCAAAAATTTACATAAAACCGCAAAGCATTGGTGAATATTCTAAGTGGAGGGATTTGGCGTTGCTTGAAACGTGAACAGCGTGGTGAACGAGATATTGGCACAAAGGCCACGTTGAGAGACGTGAAAACAGCCTTCAGGTGAAATCCCGCCTTAAAAAAAGGTACGAGTACAAAGAACAATTAGTAGTTATCATTCTTTTCAGTTAGACCGAGTTTAGGATGATGTTCTTGTTATATAAAACATATTTGCTTTTGTTTGTGGCTGTTGAATGTATTGATTATTCCTGAAGTTTTTACTTCCGGGTAAGTTTTTGAACAACCGTGCCCATGAGTCGAGGTTTTTGCGTTCGACAAAGGAGAACGCCTTCATAGTGCGGTCGGACTTCGAGAATTTTGGAGCGTTCATCGACACGGTTTAGTCCCCCGAAGAATTCCTCAGGGGCGAATGATGTCATTGCCATTGACCATCTGCTTCAACCTCGTTTAGAATTTGTAATTGATACCTCGCTCAAGTACTTGAGTAAACATAGGGAGCGGCTGTCGCCCTTATAAAGCGAAAAACCTGAACAAGAAGCAACTTTTTGGTCCGAGAAAGAAGAAATTGAATGGGAACATCTTTGTCGAACTTTTCTAAGGGATTTAGATGAGAAAATGACCTCGGCGAACTACAATTTATTCAATTTGTTCACCACGTGTCCTTCGTCACGTACAGGTTAAAAATAGCTTACCTCTTGAGAATTTTAGCCTTGGAAGCCAGTAGCTGGTCACAAATTACTTTCTATATCGTTACAAATGTCCTGACGTCCTACTTTGAAAGATTTGGTCCCAATTTTTGAGCAAATATACATTTCGCCGATGGTGACGGTCATTTCGGTCGCTAGCGTACAGTCCAGTGGGGGACAGACCGGATGTAACGCCGATTTTCTGTCACGCTTTTAAGTCACCATGACTTTAGTACTGGTAGGCATGAGGGATGGATAGAAAAAAAAACACGTTTACACGAACGCACTCATAATCTATGATTACTTCTAGTTTAAGTACAATATGCCGAAGCTAAGAGAATTCGTGCACAACAAAAGCAAAACATCATTTAGAATCGCTTCGTAATTCTGTACAAATATCGCAATACTCTCACAGGGTTCAACTTCAATTTTTGTAGAAATTTATCTATGAGAGTTGACAACAGAGTCAGAGTACGAATTAATTCTGAGTGCCGAAACATCGAGATTTTCTAGTGTGCCCAAACTCGAAAATTTCCTCTACCGCAAAGCCAAAATTATAATTGAAATTGCTTGACATTTTTAATTAAATATCTACAGTTTTAAGAAAGATGGGATGAGTTTTTCCGTGGAAATTCTAGAATAATTTTAGACTGTCGGGTATGTAGTATCATTTTAAAAGCACTTCCCGACTGCCGGGTATCTAGACACAATGTTTTATTTAACTTTTAGTTTTGAGCTTATGGGTCGTCAAGCTTGGTATGTGAATTGGTTTTGTAGTTCCTATTTATATATCAATGCTAAAAAAACGATAATAATCGATCAAACATATTTTTAAAAGATTTGAGAATTTTTGAACTTTCGAAATTTTTTCCCTTTACTCGGTTTGTAGTTACTTCGTTACTCGTTACTCTGTGTACATGTAGTAACACCCATTACAAACTCCCCGGTCAATTCCCCGGTGGTTTGTCGCGACCTGCAAACGTAGAGGGCCGAACCCAGACACGACCGCTCTCATGTGGCTTTGATAGCTCAGTTGGTAGAGCATTGCATCGGTAACGGAAAGGTCGTAAGTTTGAATCCCGTTCAAAGCCTGAATTTTTTCAGGTCATTTTTCCAGTAGTATTATGGCTGCATTCCCATTTTTCTTCCTTTCAAAAGCAAATATGTTTTATATAAAAAGAGCATTATCCTAAACTCAGTTTAAGGACGGTGCCTACTTTTGTTAGTGCGCACACGTTCTGCGCATCACGCAAGCTATGGTTTAAGGGCCTACTGACGTTTTTTTGGGGATGCGTTGCTAAGGATGTAATAGTCAAGTAATTTGAGAGAATTTGGCATTATTTTGGTCAGTTTCAAACTTTTGTCAACCAGTGACCCTAAATATGACGTCATTATGCCACGCCCATGGTCACGTGACCGATAAAAGAAAACTCTAAATTTTTCTACGTGCTACATAATTTGGGTATTTAATCAGTGGTTTGATAATTTGTATTCATTTTTGCATCCTCCTAAGCATGGGTTTCTTTTTATTTTGAAAAATGCTCTTTTTAAAGAGATAAACGATATTGAAATACCCATAACATTTTCAAACAAAATGTTTTGAAAAAAACAATGCTTAGCTATATTCTGTATTTTGGGGTAAACTGTGTCACATAAAAAAATATTAATTCAATTTAAAATCCGCCGAAAATTTAGCGTTTTTGCCCAACCGGAAGTCAGTTCCTTTAAGCATGCGCGGTTGATCTGTTTCGCGCTGTGAATGAGCAAGTTCTTTGCGTGCTAGTTGTACGCGTCAGCTTTTGACTTAGAATAAAGTTTATGCAAGAAAGCTCTCTTCTCTGGTATCGAGTTGATTTATGAGTTTCTTAGAACAATGCACAATGCTTAATCATAACCAATTTCTGCTTTCGATTGATTCTTAATCTTTCTACCTGTTTGTCAAGTTTGCAGAAGTTTTAATTTTGAGAGGAAAAGCTGACGCGTACAAGTAACTAATTTGCATAGTGGAGCGCGTGCACTTTCATGTCCGAGTCGGTGTCAAAAACTTGAAAAATATTTTTTCGCCATCTTTTGTGCTGAGATGCTGCAACAGTTTTCGCCAACGCTATAAAGCTACTAACGTCTTTTGTGTTTCTTCAGCAAAGTGAAATTTTATACTGGGAAAATAAATTAGACAAGGAGTTTTTAGAACTCAAACAACAAGGTTGGTCAAAGAAAGCGATACCGTAACTCTGCTGATTATCTCTGTTGTCTTCCGATATTTCCAGCTGAACTTTCTTTTCCCTACTTTCCTTCCCGACATGAATCAACCCATGTTTTTGTAATGTTTTGTATTTTAATTTTTTTTGGTTTAGTTTTGTTTTTTTGTTTTTTTTTACAGTTTTAAAACGACTGTAATTAAAACAATGAAGAGATTGTTGTGAAATTTTCCAGGTCGGCGAGTGGTTTTCTGGTCAGCTCACGATATGATGACATCAGTCACCGGAAGTGACATTTCACTTCCTTAGCAACGCGCGAAAATCCGTCAGTGGGCCCTTAAGCGCGCTGGGTTGACATTGACGCAATCAACTACGCCATCAAGTACACGACTAAAATTAAAGCAAAATTTTCCTACAGTGACCAAATCAATTTTAATGAGCCTGTACTTAAAGCAGGAAGACCAGAATAGCAACATTTCGCTAACGCTAACTGTTAACGTCTTTCAACTGAAAACCTAGCTGTTATCTTTCGAAAATCACACTGAAATCCAACTATTAACATGTACCTGCAGATGGCGTAGTGCGCGCGCAAAAACGCAAATGTCAGCCCCGGCCAAACGATCGCAATATCTCAACACAACACATCGCAACATTGTTGGGTGCAACATGTTGTGTGCGTTTGGCCAGCCTGTTGCGACTTGTTGCAACATGTTGCGACGTGTTGGGTGTTGTTGGCTCAAATTTGAAAATGGTCAAATTTTTCATGCAACATTTGTGGATGTTGCATGTTGTTGTGGTCGTTTGGCCAGGTTTGTGCAACAATTAGGAACCTTACGCAACAGGACGGCTGTAAGACTCAGGAGGGCAGAATGACGAAAAAATGTGGCGCGAGACTGTGCATTCTCGGTCTTGCGTGACATTTTCATGCGTCATTCTGCCGTCCTGAGTCTTACAGCCGTCCTGTTGCGTAAGGTCCCTAATGTTGCGCCTGGGCATGCGCACTATTTCGATTTTCAACTCGCAACTCAGATGTCGCAACACGTCGCGACAGGGTGGCCAAACGCACGCAACATGTTGCGCCCAACAATGTTGCGATCTGTTGCGTTCAAATGTTGCGATCATTTGGTGGGAGCTTGCAAATACTGTGCCAACAATGTTGGGATATGTTGCGTTGAGATGTTGCTATCGTTTGGCCGGGGCTTTACTTACTGGGAAGGTGACAGGAAAAAATGTAACGGGCACCGTAAAAGTTTTCAAAAAAGATCAATAACTTTAAAAAACGCGTGGTTACCCCTACATTTTATGTTGCGAAATGGAAATGGCAAGCCTATTCAACATATGATTAGTTTCTGGTTGTGAGCAAATGGTATTTAGACTGTATTTTAGCTGAACCAGAGAAAACCTGTCAGAGACACTAAAAGCATTTTTACAACGATTTTGTTATTTAAAACGTTCCAAAAATGATTTTAATGTTACCATTTGCCATGTAGTTTAAAGATCTTTTTAAGTGTGTTTGCCTTTCTGTATGTAAAAGTGAATTCTAAGGAAATCTGTGAGGAAATATCCTTTCCCTCTTTTTTTAGAAAAATGCTGATGTCAGCATTTTTGTTGGGGTATCAAGGCTAATTATCTCTAAAAAATGCGTGGCTACCCCTATTTTTCTTTTTGGATTCCACTAGCCCTTTCAAAGATCTATTTTTTCCACGTGGTCCTAACTTGGCCAAAACCCTTTGTATTTAGTAGGCACCGTCCTTAACTGAAAAGATAACTACACTATGTTCTTTGTACTCGTACCTTACCTACAAAATTGTATTGAGTCAATGGAAAATCATTTACACTGTCCTTTAATTTAACCACGTTTCAGTTAAGCCTATCACTGTGAATTTGTGCTCTAGGGAATCAGGATAGGCTACAAGATCATCATACTTACTTGAAATACTTTTGATATTACAGTGCAGAAGAGAAAAATTAATCTTACTATAGCTGTTTGTGTCAACTGATTGAATATTTCTTCATCATCAGTCATAGTAATCACATCTGTCAATGTGATGAGTAATCTGGTTATAGTAGCTGTTGTCTGGGTCCAATTGCATGTCCATTGATAAAAATGATTTTCCCCTATTACTAGTCGAGAATGGGTTATAAATTAACTTTTTCAATTTTTGAATATCATTATCATTAAGTTATAGATTTGATCGTTCAGTCAAATCTTGAAATTGATCGTTGGGCAAATTACTAAAAGGAAGTTTTCTACCTATATCATCTAGGTCATTGATTAATGGTATAATTTTAATTAGTAGAATTCTACTAGTATACTAATGCAAATGCTGTAATCTGATTGGCTGAGCCATTGCACACTATCAGCCATTAGTGTGCAGTGGCTGGATCTCGTCTATGAAATGGCGACGTTTTTTCGTTCCGCCAAAGTTTTGGAGGAAAATTTTTATGAAAATGGATAATTAAAATCCTGAGAAGACTAAACGAAGGACATTTACGGTTTCTTGACTTAAAAAAGTTGAAAGTATTGAAAAAATAATGCGCGCGCGTGCACGACTTTAATTTTAAATGCCAACTCAATCCGAGCGATCTTTTTAAGGGGCAAAGTTTAATAATACGTCGAGAAATCATTAGAAACCATTATTTGAAGTAAACTTTAGTAAGAATTCTACTAAAACAATTAGATTACTCGCTCTCGATTTCTATGAGGTGATAGTTGATTCGGCCTTAGGCCTCATCAGCTATCACCTCATAGAAATCTTGAGTTCATAATCTAATTGTTAATTAACGAATAAGAATATACATAGCTTTAAAGGCTTACTCAATGTTCATGCGCTCATCCCAGTTGGGCGTATGGAAAATCAGGAAACCCGGAACCCGATCCGGAACCGGAACCGGACAAATAAATGAGTGCTTAAAGTTGGGAAGCGTGATTGACATCAATGCTCCTCCCTTCACTGCATTCCCGGCAAGATGGATGATAATAGGCGGAGCCCTTTACAGAAAAGGTAGAAAAGGTACGAGTACAAAGAACATAGTGTAGTTATCTTTTCAGTTAAGGACGGTGCCTACTAAATACAAAGGGTTTTGGCCAAGTTAGGACCACGTGGAAAAAATAGATCTTTGAAAGGGCTAGTGGAATCCAAAAAGAAAAATAGGGGTAGCCACGCATTTTTTAGAGATAATTAGCCTTGATACCCCAACAAAAATGCTGACATCAGCATTTTTCTAAAAAAAGAGGGAAAGGATATTTCCTCACAGATTTCCTTAGAATTCACTTTTACATACAGAAAGGCAAACACACTTAAAAAGATCTTTAAACTACATGGCAAATGGTAACATTAAAATCATTTTTGGAACGTTTTAAATAACAAAATCGTTGTAAAAATGCTTTTAGTGTCTCTGACAGGTTTTCTCTGGTTCAGCTAAAATACAGTCTAAATACCATTTGCTCACAACCAGAAACTAATCATATGTTGAATAGGCTTGCCATTTCCATTTCGCAACATAAAATGTAGGGGTAACCACGCGTTTTTTAAAGTTATTGATCTTTTTTGAAAACTTTTACGGTGCCCGTTACATTTTTTCCTGTCACCTTCCCAGTAAGTAAAGCCCCGGCCAAACGATAGCAACATCTCAACGCAACATATCCCAACATTGTTGGCACAGTATTTGCAAGCTCCCACCAAATGATCGCAACATTTGAACGCAACAGATCGCAACATTGTTGGGCGCAACATGTTGCGTGCGTTTGGCCACCCTGTCGCGACGTGTTGCGACATCTGAGTTGCGAGTTGAAAATCGAAATAGTGCGCATGCCCAGGCGCAACATTAGGGACCTTACGCAACAGGACGGCTGTAAGACTCAGGACGGCAGAATGACGCATGAAAATGTCACGCAAGACCGAGAATGCACAGTCTCGCGCCACATTTTTTCGTCATTCTGCCCTCCTGAGTCTTACAGCCGTCCTGTTGCGTAAGGTTCCTAATTGTTGCACAAACCTGGCCAAACGACCACAACAACATGCAACATCCACAAATGTTGCATGAAAAATTTGACCATTTTCAAATTTGAGCCAACAACACCCAACACGTCGCAACATGTTGCAACAAGTCGCAACAGGCTGGCCAAACGCACACAACATGTTGCACCCAACAATGTTGCGATGTGTTGTGTTGAGATATTGCGATCGTTTGGCCGGGGCTGACATTTGCGTTTTTGCGCGCGCACTACGCCATCTGCAGGTACATGTTAATAGTTGGATTTCAGTGTGATTTTCGAAAGATAACAGCTAGGTTTTCAGTTGAAAGACGTTAACAGTTAGCGTTAGCGAAATGTTGCTATTCTGGTCTTCCTGCTTTAAGTACAGGCTCATTAAAATTGATTTGGTCACTGTAGGAAAATTTTGCTTTAATTTTAGTCGTGTACTTGATGGCGTAGTTGATTGCGTCAATGTCAACCCAGCGCGCTTAAGGGCCCACTGACGGATTTTCGCGCGTTGCTAAGGAAGTGAAATGTCACTTCCGGTGACTGATGTCATCATATCGTGAGCTGACCAGAAAACCACTCGCCGACCTGGAAAATTTCACAACAATCTCTTCATTGTTTTAATTACAGTCGTTTTAAAACTGTAAAAAAAAACAAAAAAACAAAACTAAACCAAAAAAAATTAAAATACAAAACATTACAAAAACATGGGTTGATTCATGTCGGGAAGGAAAGTAGGGAAAAGAAAGTTCAGCTGGAAATATCGGAAGACAACAGAGATAATCAGCAGAGTTACGGTATCGCTTTCTTTGACCAACCTTGTTGTTTGAGTTCTAAAAACTCCTTGTCTAATTTATTTTCCCAGTATAAAATTTCACTTTGCTGAAGAAACACAAAAGACGTTAGTAGCTTTATAGCGTTGGCGAAAACTGTTGCAGCATCTCAGCACAAAAGATGGCGAAAAAATATTTTTCAAGTTTTTGACACCGACTCGGACATGAAAGTGCACGCGCTCCACTATGCAAATTAGTTACTTGTACGCGTCAGCTTTTCCTCTCAAAATTAAAACTTCTGCAAACTTGACAAACAGGTAGAAAGATTAAGAATCAATCGAAAGCAGAAATTGGTTATGATTAAGCATTGTGCATTGTTCTAAGAAACTCATAAATCAACTCGATACCAGAGAAGAGAGCTTTCTTGCATAAACTTTATTCTAAGTCAAAAGCTGACGCGTACAACTAGCACGCAAAGAACTTGCTCATTCACAGCGCGAAACAGATCAACCGCGCATGCTTAAAGGAACTGACTTCCGGTTGGGCAAAAACGCTAAATTTTCGGCGGATTTTAAATTGAATTAATATTTTTTTATGTGACACAGTTTACCCCAAAATACAGAATATAGCTAAGCATTGTTTTTTTCAAAACATTTTGTTTGAAAATGTTATGGGTATTTCAATATCGTTTATCTCTTTAAAAAGAGCATTTTTCAAAATAAAAAGAAACCCATGCTTAGGAGGATGCAAAAATGAATACAAATTATCAAACCACTGATTAAATACCCAAATTATGTAGCACGTAGAAAAATTTAGAGTTTTCTTTTATCGGTCACGTGACCATGGGCGTGGCATAATGACGTCATATTTAGGGTCACTGGTTGACAAAAGTTTGAAACTGACCAAAATAATGCCAAATTCTCTCAAATTACTTGACTATTACATCCTTAGCAACGCATCCCCAAAAAAACGTCAGTAGGCCCTTAAACCATAGCTTGCGTGATGCGCAGAACGTGTGCGCACTAACAAAAGTAGGCACCGTCCTTAAACTGAGTTTAGGATAATGCTCTTTTTATATAAAACATATTTGCTTTTGAAAGGAAGAAAAATGGGAATGCAGCCATAATACTACTGGAAAAATGACCTGAAAAAATTCAGGCTTTGAACGGGATTCAAACTTACGACCTTTCCGTTACCGATGCAATGCTCTACCAACTGAGCTATCAAAGCCACATGAGAGCGGTCGTGTCTGGGTTCGGCCCTCTACGTTTGCAGGTCGCGACAAACCACCGGGGAATTGACCGGGGAGTTTGTAATGGGTGTTACTACATGTACACAGAGTAACGAGTAACGAAGTAACTACAAACCGAGTAAAGGGAAAAAATTTCGAAAGTTCAAAAATTCTCAAATCTTTTAAAAATATGTTTGATCGATTATTATCGTTTTTTTAGCATTGATATATAAATAGGAACTACAAAACCAATTCACATACCAAGCTTGACGACCCATAAGCTCAAAACTAAAAGTTAAATAAAACATTGTGTCTAGATACCCGGCAGTCGGGAAGTGCTTTTAAAATGATACTACATACCCGACAGTCTAAAATTATTCTAGAATTTCCACGGAAAAACTCATCCCATCTTTCTTAAAACTGTAGATATTTAATTAAAAATGTCAAGCAATTTCAATTATAATTTTGGCTTTGCGGTAGAGGAAATTTTCGAGTTTGGGCACACTAGAAAATCTCGATGTTTCGGCACTCAGAATTAATTCGTACTCTGACTCTGTTGTCAACTCTCATAGATAAATTTCTACAAAAATTGAAGTTGAACCCTGTGAGAGTATTGCGATATTTGTACAGAATTACGAAGCGATTCTAAATGATGTTTTGCTTTTGTTGTGCACGAATTCTCTTAGCTTCGGCATATTGTACTTAAACTAGAAGTAATCATAGATTATGAGTGCGTTCGTGTAAACGTGTTTTTTTTTCTATCCATCCCTCATGCCTACCAGTACTAAAGTCATGGTGACTTAAAAGCGTGACAGAAAATCGGCGTTACATCCGGTCTGTCCCCCACTGGACTGTACGCTAGCGACCGAAATGACCGTCACCATCGGCGAAATGTATATTTGCTCAAAAATTGGGACCAAATCTTTCAAAGTAGGACGTCAGGACATTTGTAACGATATAGAAAGTAATTTGTGACCAGCTACTGGCTTCCAAGGCTAAAATTCTCAAGAGGTAAGCTATTTTTAACCTGTACGTGACGAAGGACACGTGGTGAACAAATTGAATAAATTGTAGTTCGCCGAGGTCATTTTCTCATCTAAATCCCTTAGAAAAGTTCGACAAAGATGTTCCCATTCAATTTCTTCTTTCTCGGACCAAAAAGTTGCTTCTTGTTCAGGTTTTTCGCTTTATAAGGGCGACAGCCGCTCCCTATGTTTACTCAAGTACTTGAGCGAGGTATCAATTACAAATTCTAAACGAGGTTGAAGCAGATGGTCAATGGCAATGACATCATTCGCCCCTGAGGAATTCTTCGGGGGACTAAACCGTGTCGATGAACGCTCCAAAATTCTCGAAGTCCGACCGCACTATGAAGGCGTTCTCCTTTGTCGAACGCAAAAACCTCGACTCATGGGCACGGTTGTTCAAAAACTTACCCGGAAGTAAAAACTTCAGGAATAATCAATACATTCAACAGCCACAAACAAAAGCAAATATGTTTTATATAACAAGAACATCATCCTAAACTCGGTCTAACTGAAAAGAATGATAACTACTAATTGTTCTTTGTACTCGTACCTTTTTTTAAGGCGGGATTTCACCTGAAGGCTGTTTTCACGTCTCTCAACGTGGCCTTTGTGCCAATATCTCGTTCACCACGCTGTTCACGTTTCAAGCAACGCCAAATCCCTCCACTTAGAATATTCACCAATGCTTTGCGGTTTTATGTAAATTTTTGGGTGATTTTTGGACATTTTGTGAATGACATATTTTTTCTGAAAGGATAGTTTAAATTGAGGAAAATATGAAATGTTGAAGATTTGATGGATTTGGAAAATTGAAAATTGAAGTGAAGAATTAATAGACGGACACCAACCAGTACCCTACGAACCTGGGGCTCTTTTTCGAGGAGGTCAACTGTTTGATAGTGTTCCCAACTCATTTTAATCTTAACAATTCCCTTTTAAAACTACTTGAAATTTCAGTCCTAATCAAGTAGAATCCCCCCTTAATGACTGATTACTACGGAGCTTTCTCCGCATCTACCTCCAATTTTCCGGGCCAGGTACAGTCCATTATTATTGATACAAGTTCTAAAACCATTTTAACATGTTTATATAACAATGAAAAAAATCTAAAAAATCATTTCAGTAAAATGCTCCCCCGTCTCTGCTCCCCCCAACCCCCCTCATGGGGCTGAGTTATGGGGAGCAGAGTCTCTGCAGAGTCCTACCCTCACCGGTCCACCCGCATGAGGGAGCTGCAATGTGCCCTTATTGCAATTTCTTTACATTTGAGGCAAAAAGCCTCATTTGCTGCCTTGTGGGAGCATTTCTTCTACTCTCACGAGGCGTAGCCTCGCTTTGGTGCTAAGTTTGTTTTCGTTCCTCTGCTGTTGTAAATTTACACTTTTCGTGTCCAAAATCGGCAAGCGTGTTGAGCTCGTGCTATTCTTGATATCAGTTAACTTGAAATTGTTTACAGCTTAAATTTTCTGATAAAGATCGATCTAAGGCGGGATTTCACCTACACACATATATAAGGGGGGTTCTGTGACACATTTTTTTATGATTCTGTGACGCCCGACGGCTCGCATTGCTTCGCCGTCGGGCGTCACAGAATCATAAAAAAATGTGTCACAGAACGCCCCCTTATAAATGTGTGTAAGGTGAAAATTGAGTTTTTGTTTTGCGGCACAGAAT